>CM076848.1:167179373-167342488 GCA_039519185.1 Astragalus membranaceus | reverse complement strand
AACATTGGACTGACACATGATATCTCCTTATCATGTCCATCTTAGGGCCCGTTTGGTGCACAAGATATGATAGTGACATGATAAAATAGATGATAGGATAGAGACAAGATATGATTGTGGCATGATAGACTCTTATCATATCCTGTGTTTGGTACACACCAAATCATGATAGGATATGATATATATCATTTTTAAAGGGCAAATTTATCCTTGTGAATAAATTACATATAACTTTTTTTAACAAATACATATTAACTTTTTCTAAAAATTCACTTGAAATATTTATTTGTAAAAAAAAACTAGTAATATTTAAAAATTAGTAATAAATACTAATGAAATAATTTTATACAATTTTAAAAAAAATCATTGGCACTATCAAATAAACAATTTCATCACATATTTTAATTTTTAAATTTCAGATTTATAATTTTCAGATTATATATAAAACGAAAAATCACGCTTATCATAAAATTATACTTTATTTTTTAAATTAAGAATTAATATTTTTAATTTTAAATCAAAATTTATTTATATTTTTGGCATTTAGTTTATATTTATTTTTTTATTAGATTTCATTTTTTTATATTTTAAAATATATTTTAGAAGGGTAAACAAATAAATTATTTCATTATCCTATCCTGCCGGTTTCTAACCCAGCTCAAAGTCGGGATAAAATTTCAACTAGGGAGACAAGATAGGATAAGTCACAGGATTAAATTATCAATATCATGCTGGCTCAACAAACACGAGATTGACACAAGATATGATAGACTTATCATATATTGTCTCCTTATCCTAACCACCAAACGGACCCTTAGTTGAGTGATATTGTCTCTGGTGCGATTGTGAACATTTTTTAGGCAATTTGGTACTGCAGGAATCATGCTAGATTTGATAATTAAGCAATCCCCTTACATTTAGCTATCAATTTAATTATTTCCAATGTGAGTTTAGCCGGAAATACCTCTAAATCTACAATGTCTTCCTCTGTTGCTGAGTTTATGATTATAAATGCCTTTAATGTAGCTGGCAATTATAGAAATTCTTCAAATATCATAGAGATTATTTGTATCCCTCCCACTCCTTACATGGTAAAGTGCAATACTAATGGTGCTGCTAAAGGTTGTCCGGGTCCAACTACTTGTTGTTTATCTTTAGTGACAAAAGTGCACTTAATGTTGAAATTATTGGAGCTATGTTGGATATAGAGATTGCTTTTGATAAATGCTGGAAGTTTTTGTGGTTAGAATGTGATTCTCAGTTAGTGATTTCTGCTTTCAAAAATTGCAAAGTTGTTCCTTGGAAGCTTAGAAATAGATGGAATAATTATTTATTCTTGATTAGACAGATGACATTCGTTTGCACTCACATTTAGAGACGGTAATGCCTGTGCTGATAAGCTTACACGTCATGGAACTAATTTAAGTGGTTTTATTTGGTGGGATATTATTCCTAGTTTCATTGTTGAAGATTTTTGCAGGAATATGTTAGGTTGCTTAGCTATAGGTTTTGCTATGTTTCCTGTTTTTGGTGTGCTGCAAATAATTGTTAATGTATTTTTTTTTGTTCAAGAGGTTGGCACAATGGCCACATATAGGGGAAATGGGGAATGAGAGTGTCACATACCGGGTTCGAACCCGGCAGCAACCGAAAGATGTCCCTAGCTCCAACCAATTGAGCTACACCAGTGAGACTAGTGTCTTTGGTGCCAACTTGGTTTGGGATGTGAGTCATTATAGTGATGCTTTTTGCATAATTGTTTTATTTACTTTCATTTATAATGTTTTTACTCATGGGTTTTGGTAGTCCTTATGTTTTCCGTATATTTTCTCTTTTTTTTATCAATAAAATTTAGGGTACTCTTTTTCCTTTTTAATGTTTTTTTCCTGAAGAGAGTTTTGTATCGAAAAGTTTTAACAAACTCCATACCTCTTTCTTTTGCTTAAAAAAATTTCGTTCTAGTCAGCAATGGACAGTGTGAAATTTGATCCAAAACACAAATAAATATTAGTTAAAAGCGTTCGGCCACTCCGTGTAGCTAGCAATCGTGCGTGCCAAAAAACTCGTATCTCTTTCTTTTGCTTAAAAAAATTAAAAAGTTTAAACATATATGTTAAAATTGATAATGTTGTGCGCAAGCTCTGTCTCGCCATCGCCCATCGCTATAGTTTGCGCTCATCAGTATACCACAGCCCTATCTCCAACTTATTTTCAAAAGCACGATCAATGCCCATAGCAGTTGAAAGCTCAGTTATTTCCCCAATATTTCCATCAAGAACTCTTCTATCGGGGAATCAATTTTTCATAACAACAGTAACCGTTTTCCCCAAGGTATACCAACATTTCAAAAAAACCCTATAATATTTACCCCCATTTCGTGGATTTCGCTTTATAAAATTGAAATTTTCTGTTGTTAATTACAGACAAGCCGTATTCACCGCACGATTGTTCAATCGAAAGTGAATCGTAATCCGGTGGAGAATGAGAAGTAGGTTATTAATTTGATTTTTTTTTTATAATGTTGGTTTGTGTTCCATATTCTAATTCTAATAGGTGTTTTGATTGTGTGAATAATGTGGAATGCAGAAAAGAGAAGAAAAAAGCAGGAAAAGTAGAGCATCACTTGTGGAAAAGAAAAGATTCGGCTCAGTCTGGCCAAAAGGCTCTCACTCTTGTCAGAACTGTAAGCTCTTGCTCTTCATTTTCCTTTTGATTTAGAATCTTATGAAATTAAATTATTTTTGTTATTGAATTTTGAAACAGGAGAGACAATACTATAAGAGTTTTAAAGGAACTGAATAGGACTGATTCTGATAATCTGACTTACTGATTTAATACAATGAGATCTCAACAGTATATATAGCATATAAGAAGTTTGAACGGTAACTGCTCAAGATAGTAGAATAATAATAGTATTACTAACTAATAACTATTACTAGCTAACAGAATAAGAACAATTATCTGGCGTTCACGAGAGGTTGGGCTATAAGCTGCTGACTTTGTTTACATTGAAGCCAATTTATCGACTAGTAACAACAGCATATTGTAGAGCGCCAACAACGGAGCAATGTAGATGAGGGTCTAACATAGGATCTCCATCCACTGAATTTAGAGAGTTTGCAAATATGAGGAATAAGGGTGGCAGTCGGCTTGTAACCAGTCATGTTAGCCTTATACAGAAATCGCTGATGCATTTGGACTGAGATAGAAGTAAGTAGCCTTTAGTTAAGTGTTTGACTTGTATGCCTAGGAAATAAATTTAGAGATGTTTAAGTGCAAACTCCTTATGTAGCTTCTGAATTAAATTTGGAAATGGAAAGAGATGTGTCGGTGAACATTAGAAGATGAGGGCTGAGACTTGAGATGGAAACAGACTTGGGAAGAAGTAGAGTCCATATTGATCCAGTTCTCCCTAAAGTGAGAAGACCTACAAAACATTTAGTTGCACGAAATTCAAAATTGGCAGCTTTTATCTTTAGCAGACCTACTGACACTAATGAGATTTTTAGTGATTGATGGAAAGAAAATTCTTAAGAGACAAGTGAACATTGGAATGGAAAAGTGACACAAAAGGAATTGTAACTAGTAGATGTGATAGGCAGACCTTAGTCATTCCCGACAACAAGATAATCATACCTAGATTGATAACATCTGTTAAATAGAGACGAAGAATAGAGAGACGATATTGGTCACGCAGTTCGGCCAATGTTTGCCTACGTCTGCGACTACAGAGTAGCTGTAGTTCCGTCTTATTAACTGTATATGTTGTTGTGTAAAGAATACAAGCACTAATGAGTTTAAATAGACTATACTATATGAAAACCTAACGGGCCTGGGCCGAATACACATATAAATAAATCTACTATTTACACCACATCTCAACACTCCCCCTCAAGCTGGAGCGTATAGATTGTAGGCATCCAGCTTGTCACATATGTAAGTTATCCTTGGTCCTCGAAGAGCTTTTGTGAAGATGTCTGCCAATTGATCATTAGAACCAACAAATGAAGTAGCAATGTCGCCGGACACAATCTTCTCACGAACAAAGTGACAATCAACTTCAATGTGTTTGGTTCGCTCATGAAAGACTGGATTGGACGCAATATGTAGGGCTGCTTGATTATCACAGATGAGACTCATAGTGCCTATTTTACAAAAACGCAACTCTTGGAGAAGATGTTTCAGCCACGTGAGCTCCTGAGTGGTAAGCGCCATAGCCCGATATTCAGCCTCAGCACTGGATCTGGCAACAACATTTTGCTTTTTACTTTTCCATGAAATTAGATTTCCACCAATAAGAACACAATACCCAGATGTGGACCTTCTATCAAAGGGGCAACCAGCCCAATCAGCATCTGTGTAAGCGACAATATTTGAATCACCTATATCCGTGTAAACAAGACCTTTTCCAGGAGCTCCCTTGATATACCTCAGGATTCTAACAACGGCATCCCAATGACTGTCACAAGGAGAATTTAGGAATTGACTCACACACTAACAGCATATGAAATATCTGGCCTCGTCATGGTCAAGTAATTTAACTTTCCAACTAGCCTCCTATACCTTCCTGGATCTGAAAATGGCTCCCCCTGATCTGGTAGGATCTTGACATTAGGATCCATAGGAGAGTCAATTGGCTTGCAATCCAGCATTTTGGTTTCTTCAAAAATATCCAAAGCATACTTTCTCTGGGAAATAGCAATCCCTGCCTTAGAATGAGCTACCTCAATGCCAAGAAAGTAACGTAACTTTCCAAGATCTTTGACCTGAAAGTGGTGGACTAGATGTTGTTTAAGTCCTGCAATCCCATCATGATCATTACCTGTAATGACAATATCATCGACATAGACTACCAGATAAATACATTTGTGAGAAGAGAACTTATAAAAGACAGAGTGGTCAGCTTCACTCCGAATCATGCCATACTCTTGAACAACACTACTGAATCTCCCAAACCATGCTCGAGGGGATTGTTTAAGACCATACAAGGCTTTGTGAAGTCGACAAACGTACCCACGACACTCCCCCTGAGCAACAAAACCAGGTGGTTGCTCCAGATAAATTTCTTCTTCTAGATCTCCATGGAGAAACGCATTCTTGATGTCTAGTTGATACAATGGCCAATGTCGCATTGCAGCCATAGAAAGGAATAGACGAACAGAAGCCATTTTAGCCACCGGTGAGAAAGTATCACTGTAATCAAGGCCAAAAACCTGAGTATAGCCCTTAGCAACGAGGCGTGCTTTCAGACGATCAATACTCCCGTCTGGACCAACTTTGACAGTATATACCCAACGACACCCAACAATAGATTTACCAGGAGGAGGCGGCACAAGAGTCCATGTCTGGTTAGAGTCTAAGACTGTCATCTCATCAATCATAGCTTGTCTCCAACCTGAATGAGAAAGAGCTTCCTGCGTGGACTTAGGAATGGTGATGGAAGAAATAGCAGAGACAAATGTATAATGCGAAGGTGATAAGCGGTGATAGCTGAGGAAATTATAAATAGGATGAGGGTTACGGGTGGAACGTGTACCTTTACGCACTGCAATAGGAGGGTCTTCTGACTCGGGAGGCGGATCCGGAGTAGAAGAGGGAACCGGGGCAGGAGATGAGTCATTAGGATCTTCGGTAGGAGGTGGGTCGACAGGAAGGAGACGAGCACGGCGTTGATAAGTTTGCAAGGGGGCGGGACTAGAAGGACTAGGAATTTCCGTAGGAGAGGGGTGATCTATCTAGTCAATGATGGGTGGGAGAGGAACTAACGGGACAATGTTAGGAATAGGTAATACTTGAGAGACAGACTCAGACTCAATGGGAGATGCAAAGAAGGGAGCATCCTCAAAGAAGGTGACATCAGCAGACATGTAGAAGCGATGTGTGGAGGGACAGTAGCATCGATATCCTTTTTGAACTCTTGAATAGCCAAGGAAGACACACTTAACTGCACGAGCAGACAATTTATCAAGTCCCGGAGTAAGATCATGAATAAAACAAGTGGATCCGAAGACTCGAGGAGAGATACGGAACAAGGGCTCATCGGGAAACAATATGGAATGAGGAACTCTATTCTGAATAGCAGAGGATGGCATTCTATTAATCAAGTGCCCTGCAGTGAGGACAGCATCCCCCCAGAACTTCAAAGGAACATTAGCATGAATAAGTAAGGTGCGTGCTGTTTCAATTATATGACGGTTCTTACGTTCAGCAATCCCATTTTGTTGTGGGGTATGGGGACAAGATGATTGATGTATGACGCCATTTTCAACCATAAAAGAATTAAATGATGTAGAAAAATATTCTTTCGCATTATCACTGCGTAAAGTGCGAATAGAACAACCAAATTGATTTTTGATTTCCTTAAAGAAATTTTGAAAAACACCAAGAAGTTCAGATCTATCCTTAAGTAGGTAGATCCACGTACATCTAGAAAATTCATCAATAAAAGTGACAAAATATCTATGTCCTACAACTGAAGTGACTCGACTCGGTCCCCATACATCTGAGTGAAGAACATCAAAAGGAGAACGAGCTTGAGACTGAGTACTGCTAGGGAAGGAGGAGCGAACATGTTTCCCAAGCTGACAAGACTCACAATCTAATGACTGCAGATGAGACAAATGAGGAACCATAACTTTGAACTTCTTGAGACTTGGATGACCTAACCGACGATGAAGAAGACTGGTGGACTCTGTAGTAGAAGTGGAGGCAATTGTAGATGAAGGATGGATGGGCTGGAGGTAGTAAAGTCCATGTGACTCATATCCTGTACCAATCGTCCGCTTCGTACTCCGGTCCTGTATAACAAAATAGTCATCATCAAAAGTTACAGAACATTTTAGGCTTCGAGTCAGACGACTAACTGAAATTAAATTAAATGGGCAATTGGGAACAAGTAGAACATTGTCAAGGGGTAAGGATGGAAGAGGAGTGGCTTTACGAATGCCACTAGCTTTAACTTTTGATCCGTCGGCGACGGTAATATAATGTGGGGTGTTAGGTTGGGATATGTTGGATAAAAGAGATGGATTACCAGCCACGCAATCAGAAGCTCCAGTGTCCATAATCCAGGAGTCAACAGGTGATGATTGAGAGAAACAGACTGTAGAATTACCAGAATGAGCAACTGTTGCTGATGATGAAGCCTGGGAAGTCTTATACTGCAGGAATGCCTTATACTCCTCATCAGAAAGAACATTTTGTTTAGTGCTTCTCTGTTCAGAATCATTAACCTGAGTCACATTTACTGGTTTCTCTGGAAAGCCATGAAGGGAATAACACTTGTCTTCAGTATGACCAAGTTTCTTACAATAAGTGCACTGAGGACGTCCTCCGACACGACCTCCTCGACCACCCCCACGACCACGACCGCGTCCCCCACGACCTGCAAAATTAGAAACAAGAGCAGAAGATTCTATGTTAGTCTGAGATCCATTCCCTCGAGTTCCTTCCAATCCAGGAAGACGTATGAGACGCCTGATAAGATCCTCTGTTGAGGGAATGTCTGATGCAGAAAGAATGTTGCTCCGTACTGATTCATACTTTTGATGGAGACCATGAAGAACATAGATCATACACACATTATCTAATTTTTCAAGCATCTTCTTCGGGTCATTGTCGGTCACAAGGAGCTTGAACTCATTTGCTGCTGACTGAGCTTTATTAGCATATATCATGATGTTATCTTCTGTCATCTGAAGGGTGGCTAAATTATGAATAACACCATAGAGACGCTGGATATCATTAGAATAAACATTCTTAGCCTTCTGCCAAATATCATAACAAGTGGTGTATGAACGATAATGGACCAGCAACGAGGGTTCAATGGATTGCCACAAAAGAGAGACCAATTGACAATCTGCTTGTTCCCAATCTTCACGCAAATCCTTACCAATCTCTGTAGAATTCTTGGTGAGGTGATCTAAAAGTCTTTGTCCCATAAACCACATTTTGACAGAGGCAGACCAATTCAAATAATTATCACCATTGAGTTTCTCCGTTGTTATAGAGGGATTGCCGGAGAAAACATAAGACACGAGACTCTTACCTGTCGATTCAGATTTGTTTTTGTCATTTTCTGAAGTTGAACTCATTTTTGACAATAATAGGAAGGCTAACCACAATCAGAGAGGAGCAGTAGAAAGGCGTGGTACGGAATGAACAGTAACGCCGTACGGACATCAAGAAAACCGTACGGATGCCGTACGGACGAACAGCAACACTGCGTACGGATAAGCAGGGCGGCGTACGGATAAACAGTGTGCCGTACGGATGAATAGTGCTTTCCGTACGGAATGAATAGTGTCGTCGTACGGAATGAACAGTGACGCCGTACGGATGAATGGGACTGTATGACTTTCGTAGCACCTAGGGCCGTTGAGGATGAACAATCAACGGGACAGCTAGGGTTCAATAGCGTGACGGCGCGACGGCTAGGTTTTCAGGCCCAGTGATCATAGGCTTTGTTACCATGTTAAATAGAGACGAAGAATAGAGAGACGATATTGGTCACGCAGTTCGGCCAATGTTTGCCTACGTCTGCGACTACAGAGTAGCTGTAGTTCCGTCTTATTAACTGTATATGTTGTTGTGTAAAGAATACAAGCACTAATGAGTTTAAATAGACTATACTATATGAAAACCTAACGGGCCTGGGCCGAATACACATATAAATAAATCTACTATTTACACCACATCTCAACAACATCCATGAGATGCTGGCATGCTGCAAGGTTTTGTGGTAACATGATGGCTTGTAATTGTACCAGAGTCAGCATAACATTGCTGCTGAGTTGGTTGGTTGTGCAGAGGAGTTTGTGACATATGCCTTTGGAAGTGTGACTGGTGTAGTCCTTGGGGAGGAACCACAGATTGTTGATTCTGCCAGGGTAATGAATTGTTAGGAAATGCCTGAGGAGGAGCTCTATTCTAAGCTTGCCGTAGAATGAAGGAGCAGGAAGAGCAGGAAGTGGTTGTTTCTGCTACTGTCGGTACGTACGGTTATTTCTGTGGTAACATATTGAGGCATCATGGTCAATTTTGTGACAAACTTGACACTGTGCAAGGTTTCTTCCTCTTCCTCCATGGGAGATCTTCCACTTCTACCTCCTATGGCTATGCCCCCGAGTCTTGAACATAATTGCCTGAGTAGGTACTCGGTACCAATATTCTTCTTTAGTGTTAAGTACCTTTCCTCTCTTTTTCACTCTTTGATTCCATTTTGATACCTAAAACCACCCCTATGGAATGAAGAAAGTTTGCTGGGTATGGAGGAATACTCAAGAGTTAACAAGCGACCAGTGGGGTGGGATTTTTATACTGGATTTTAGGGATGCATTTTAATATCTGCCGTGAATTTTTGTGATGTGTTGCATTGGTATGCTACATGCTCGAATGATGAATGGAAAAGACGAAAAGTATTATCCAATGAGTTGGCTTTCTTCCTTTAACTCTGAAAGTAACGTTACTGGACTCGAGTACAAGAAAATCGTAATTGTTCATTATTTGCAATCCAACCCTTATTAGGAGAATTGTGTTGTTTTCTGTTGTGTTGTGTTGTTTTCTTTTCTTTTCTTTTCATTTGTTGATCTTACTGCATTGTGAATCTTGACATGGCAGATTTGTGAACTCCCTAATGAGAAAGAGGCTGTTTATGGGGCATTAGACAGATGGACAGCTTGGGAAACAGAGTTCCCATTGATTGCAGTTGCTAAGGCATTAAACATCTTAAGGAAGCGGGCTCAGTGGGTTCGTGTAATTCAAGTATGGTTGCTATTATTTCATAGAATTCTTGTTGTCTATCTTAAAGCCAAACAACACTTTGATTGCCTTACGAATTAATATTTGACTGCAAATGATGCTCTGTTTGATTAATGACTGATATATTTTGTTTCCATAACATGTTCTGGAGCTGAAGTGCCTTTACTTAAAGTCCCTTGGGCTTAAAAATTGCCTTCTCATGAAAAGAATGATTGCTTGTTGCTAAAACTCTTAACAAATGAAATCCTGTATACTGTCACTGACACTGAAATTGCTCAATCTTGCTTGAATTCTAACATATATGGTTTGTAGCTCCAATTTTTAACTTTGTATTCTAGTTACTTAGTGATATGGATTTTGAATATATTTTTATATATTCATCTTGTCAAATGCTTACATTCATAATAATATTTAATCGATCAATGTGGACATTGTTTCATCCTTCTCCAGAATGCTATGAAGTTGTGTTTATGCGATTTAAATATGCGAGTTATTACTCTGTGTCGTCTACTTTTATCTGACATCTTAGGATTGGCGAATTAAGCACACATATGTACGACATACATGCATTTCTGGTGTTCTGTGAATGGTACTTTTGCTTGCTTACCCCTTGTTAATGGTAAGGAATGATTAGAATCTCACTTGTTATAAATCCTTGATACTTTTAGTTAGCCAAGTGGATGTTAAGCAAGGGTCAAGGAGCAACAATGGGAACATACGACACCCTTCTTCTGGCATTTGATATGGACAAGAGGGTGGAAGAGGCAGAATCCTTGTGGAATATGATTATACATGCCCACACGCGCTCTGTCTCAAAGAAACTCTTTTCTAGAATGATTACATTGTATGATCATCATAATATACCAGATAAAATTATAGAGGTATCTCTGGAACTACCATTCATCTCACTACAATGCATCACGTAAAAGGTCATTTTGGTCCATGAATGTGTGAAACGTTGTCACCATAGTCCTTGACTATATCAATTAACTTAACTTGGTCCTTAAACATATCTTTCGTAATCAGCTGGTCATCAAATGTGTCTTCCGATAGTCTGTATAATACTACAAATCATTAAAGGGAGATACAAGTGAGGATGCTTTTGAAAATTTGACACACTTAGGCACTATAGTGACAGTGCCTCTAGCATTTAGGGACCAAATAACTGTTTACCCTAACACAATTTTATTCAGAAATTACCTTTGCATCTTAACATATTGCTTTCAGGTATTTACTGATATGGAGGAGTTGCGAATAAAACCTGATGAAGATACGGTCAGAAGAGTGGCACGTGCGTTTAGAGAACTGGGTGAAGAAGAGAAGCGAAAGTTGGTTATAAAACGATATGGGCTTAAATGGAAGTACATTCACTTTAATGGTGAACGTGTGAGAGTTCGAACAAAAGCATGGGAAGAAGACAATGAATCAACCAATTGAAGTGGATAAATGTCAACAAGGATAAATCTTTAATATATGATATTTGGTGTCTTTGATGCTATTATCTTGTGTTATACCATTGTTGCATCATAGGCTCACAAATTCTATTGATTGTCATGTAATCTAGTTCCAGCTTAACAACCTAATCAATTAGTCAGGGGCTGGAAGCGTAGTCAAAGTTAAAAGTGGCGATTTTGCATTGTTGTATAGATATGTTAGGTATGTAAAGGGAGAATTTGTAGAGTATCATTACTTAGTCATATTTTTCTAAAATAAGAAATTGATCATTTGATTCATTTGTGAGAAACGATTGGTTTATATTATTCATATTTTTTACTCTTAATCAAAATAATGGATTACTTCAATAACACTTCAATGACTCGGAATGTGTTCGGGTGTTTACAGATAAAACCAAAAATCGATGTTATGAATATTTGGTGGATGTTCATCTCCTTTAGTCCATTCATATACCATATACTCTATAACTCCCATGTCATTACTCATTGTTATTGGTCTTAACTTAGGTTGTTTATGAGACATTATGCTAGACCATCCATATGCTTGTAATGTCCTATAAATAGGACTCATGTAACATTGTAAATGACCTTCAAGAGTGGAATGCAAGTGCTCTTTTGTTTTCTCATTCTCTTCTTTTATTTGCATATTTCTTCTTCATCTATAATTTACTATAATGGTTATATCCTACTCTTGTTTTGGTCATTTTCATAACAGTTATCAGCACCAAAGTCTACAAAAAATGATGGCTTAATAAGCTATTGGGGTTATTTGACAAAGATATGTTTTCTTTTACTATATTTATGTTAATCTAACTTATTATCATGTTATGATCTTCTTTCTCATAGCTTTTATTTTATCATGTTAATATTTTATATTTCTTGTATTTTATTGAGAATTTTATTTAGCTACCACGGTTATCATATTTTCTATTCTTGATGAATTCCCGAAGAATTCAACATTCAAGCATCCCTCTTGGATTGCATCAAGCAATTATCATGTTTGTCTATTCTTGACGAATTCCTGAAAAATTCAATATTCAAGCATCCATGTCAGATTGCATAAGGACAACTGTCATGTTTGTCTATTCTTGATGAATTCCAGAAGAATATATCATTCAAGCATCCTAGAAGGATAGCACAAAGAACTTAATATTGAAACATATTGTGTTTGTCTATATTCATGAGGAATTCTAGAAGAATTCATCATTCAAGCATCCTAGAAGGATTGCAAAGATAACTGAATATTGAAGCATCCTATAGGATTGCTCAAAGTATGAAAGTTTGTGATATAGTTCTTGAAGAACTGGAAAAAAAAGTTCAAGAATCCCTGTAGAATTGCTTAAAGAATTTTTTTTGTGATGATTTGTTATATAGTTCTCGAAGAACTGAAGAAAAAAATTAATATTCGAGTATCCTTGTAGGATTAAAATGTGAAGATTTGTGATAGTTCTTGAAGAGCTTAAAAAAAGAAAAACCTTAATACTCACCGATCCCTAGAGGATTGTTCAAAGAATTATGATAATCATATAAACTCGTGGTATAATTCTTGGAAAACAAATAGTTAGAAAGTATGATTTTTCTTGATCATCACTAATGAAATATTTGTGGTCAAGTTCTTGAAAAACTAAGACTTTAGACCATGATTGTAATCTAAAAGATCTATTTGATCTTAGTATAATTGAATCAAAGAAATATAAGAGAAATTTTATTTTACTTGAATATGCTCCTGGAGTAGCATGCTCCTGGAGTAGCATAAATGAGAAATTTTTTTCAAGAATATTTTGAATCAAGATTATGTGATATTTTGATTGAAAGAATAATCACAAATCACTCAATGGATTGAACTTCATTCCTAGAAGAGAATGAATTAAATTAAAGTTTTGGGTACAACAAAAGTTGTGGTTATGATTATTGAAGTAGTAAAGATTATAATTATCCTATTTAAAAGTCATTAGTATAATTTGTGGTTATAACTTTTAGAATTCCTAATAATGGTTTAGTATTTTGGCATTGTGGAAATATGTTACTTATTTTCTTTCTCATGCTTGGAATTCCATATAAAAATATAGTAAAAAAAATGTGTCCCTAATTCTTTGTTTGTAAAAAGTAATTTTTGTTATATGTATTAGGTAGTATTTTTATATTTTGTTATTTGAATGATAATATTTTAATGCATTATTTTATTCATTGTCGATTCAAATATAGATGGGAGCGGTTAAAATTATGCTAAAGTAAACTAGAAGTTTGCTATGCACTTATAATATATATATATATATATATATATATATATATATATATATATATATATATATATATATATATTAAACCTGAAGTTTAATAGTCTACAAAGTTTTACCATTTACAAGTCATATGGTAGCTTGTGTACTTATTCCCATCTTGCAACCAGAAGTTTGCAAATATAATAGAGGACTCTAGAAGAGCTATTGTATTGTTACTTAGAGGAACAAAATTACACATTGCTATTGTATTATATTCTCTCAAGTCGCATAGAAACAAATTAAGTTTCAATGATACTCATCTAAGTGGATATACCAAATTGAACAATAAATGAAGAAAATATTCAATGTCTGTATATCATGAGACTTACCTAGAAAATACAAATGTGTATTAGAAAGATACTCGTGTTTCTTTTGGTTTGTACTAAAGGCATATTAGTATAACATGTGCTACCTTAAACCAAGAAGTTTATGGATTATAATAAATTTGTCGTTGGCAAGACCGGTTGGGCCATCTCGAGTCTATTATGATGCGAAAAATAGTTAAGAATTATTTTGTGAACATGTATTGAAGAGCCTGTAGATACTTCAATGCATTAACTATTGTGTACGTATTACCAGTTCCCAAAGGAAGTTGAGAATTTGAGGGAATAAGTCTCACATTTCTAAAATGTGTTTAAGGTGATGTTTGTAAACAGATACACCAATCACATAGACCATTTAGATATTTTATGATTTTAATTGATGCATCAACTATATTAGTCATCAACTCACAACTAGAAGTTTGTGAGATGGTTTGCTCAACTAATTTGAGTAAGAGGTCAATACGTGAATTAGCTTGAAAGTATCTGATAAGTATTTTATGACTATCAGAATTTATATTGAACATCATATAGCATATGTTCATTCATAAAATGGTCTTGAAAAACCACTCATTAGACATCTAAAGTTAATTATATAACAAATACTTATGAGATGAAACTTCTGATTTCTACTTGGAAACATGCAATCTTGCAAGATGGGACATTGATACACATCAAGCCAATAAGGTAACATATATCTGTAAGTTCTCCCATTTACAATTGATTTTTGGTCAATGACTTAATATTCTCCATCTAAGATATTTTTGATGTGTTGTGCATACTATAATGAATTCATCACAACGTAATAAGATGGATTCTTAAAGAATGTTAGGAATATATGAGTATATGAATCTCCATCTATCATAAAGTATGTTGAGCCAACAACAAGAGATGTATTTATAGTTTAGTCAGCTAATTATCATTTTGATGAATTAGTTTTCCCAACATTAGGGAGAGAGATGAGCAGCTGGAAATTAGTATTATTTGAAATAAATTATTATTATCTTATTTTGATCCTCTTATAAACCAATGTGAACCAAAAGTTCAAAGAATAATTCATTTGCAAAATTTTGTAAATTATTCACCAGCTGCAATACGCAAATAAAATTGATGTGCCTGTTGAACACTCTAACATTGCAAATAAATCTTAGCCATGCATGAAGCGTGTAGTTTAGTCGATTCCAATGAATAAAAATCTTCGAACAAGGAAATGAGCTTAAAAGCAAGATGGCCCAAAAAAGGATATGGAAACTCCAAACGAGTAATTTGACATAGTTATTTTTCAAGTTCCAGAATAATTAATCAAGTACCTGAAATTTGTGGAAATGAGATCTCAATAACTTATGTCAAGAATGAAATGCGATGGAACCGAAACAAAGTCAATATTGACAATTTTGTGTGTATATAATGTAGCGCTAAATGTGATAAGTGATGAACAGGATCATGAACCAAAGTCTAATAAAAATTTAGACAAAACAATGATTGGCCAAAATAGAAAAATGCAATTGAAGAGAAATTAAGCTCGCTTTGCAAAGCAAAAAGTTTTTCGACTTGTAGTCTGTACACCTGAAGATGTAAAGCTAGTTAGGCTTGTTGTTCAAGAGTATTTGCACAAACCTAACACTGATGTTGAAAATAAATTCACATGTAGTGAATCAAAGTAATTTTTAATACTTATTTAGTCTAGTAACACATGAATGGCTCGATTTACATATGATGGATGTGTTACTATTTTTTTGTATGGCTCACTTGATAGTGATAATTATATGAAGATCTCTGAATGATTTAATTTTCCGAGACATATTGTTCGGACTCTCGAGATGACTACTCAAATTTAATTAGTCTCTCCATGAGATAATATAGTTTGAACGCGTGAGGTATAATCGTCTTAATGCATATTCTAAAATAGTGATGTAAAAATGACACCACTTGTCCATATAGTTTTATGAAAAGATCTAGAAACGAATTTGCTATTATTGGAACTCCTGAAGAGCTTTCAAAAACTAGCTTGCTCAAAGAAAGAATTCTAGACGAATGACTTCAAATTATATTTGATGAATTGAGAGGTTGAACATTAGATTGATCTCCACCTAGAAAATCCTAGAAGGATTAAAGATATAGAGAAATATCTTAAATAAATATTTCTGCGAGACAAAGTTTTGTCTCGACCTGCAGATCGATCAATTAGCTAATTGAATCATTATAAATTATATCTATTGAGTACATGATGTTTGTGTCAAGAAGATATCAAGTATCTCAGTCTCGAAGACTTTAAATTAGTGCTCGCATATTACTAAATATCATATGAATTGATATGATAATATTTTTGATACTTATTAGTGAGATAGAATTTATCACTAACTAATCTCAAAAAAAAGAATTTATCACTAACCAATATACATTAGAAGAAAGTGAGATATATGTTTGTTTTATATTTTCACGATAGAATTGAACCAATTATTTTATGAATATATGTTCATCAAATCAACCATGCCGATACGAGATAATTTTCTTACCCAGACCAAGTCAGTTCTGAAATATCTGATTATTTACATATGGCGGCATTGAGGCATCATCAAGATATACATAGCAATCTATAGTTATCACTTCCTCATATCATGCTCAAATGCCAACAATTCATGGAAGAAGTCCAGAAGACAATACTGATTGTGAAACTCAATTGAAAGGAAGATATATCACGGAGTATGTTGCTTCATATGCATCGGGGGGAGAAAATCCAAATATTGGAATTCATATTCTTAACGGATTCTTTGAACAAGGGGAGAAAACTGTACTCTTTTTTCCTTCTCCATGGTTTTGTCCCATTGGATTTTTCTAGACAGGTTTTTAACGAGGCAGTTCCCACTTAAATGATATTGTACTTTTTTTCTTCACTAAGATTTTTTTCCCATTAGGTTTTTCCTAGTAAGGTTTTAACGAGACATATTCTCAATGGACATCCAAGGGGGAGTGTTATGAATATTTGGTGGATGTTCATCTCCCTTTAGTCCTTTCATATACCATATGCTCTATAACTCCCATGTCATTACTCATTATTATTGGTCTTAACTTAGGATGTTTAGGAGACATTATGCTAGACCATCCATATGCTTGTAATGACCTATAAATAGGACTCATGTAACATTGTAAATGACCTTCAAGAGTAGAATGCAAGTGCTCTCTTGTTCTCTCATTCTCTTCTTCTATTTGCATATTTCTTCTTCATCTATAATCTACTATAATGATTATATCCTACTATTGTTTCGGTCAATTTCATAACAAAATTGCAACAATCGATATTTTTTAGATTTGCTTGGGCCATTTTGTATGTCAACCGATCTGTTTGGTTTTGTTGGCGGTTGGCTTACATCAGTGGCGGACCCACATTGAGGTGAGGGGGTTTGAACCCCCTGAAAAAAAAAAGTTGCACTTATCACCCTATATAAATAACCCAAAACCCATGAAATTTTGTTTTTGAACCCCCAAAAAATTTTAAATTGTACTAATAGACCAAGTTTTGCACCCATTTGACCCTAGCCTTAAAAAATTGACACCCCTGACCCCGAGGTCCTGGGTCCGCCGCTGGCTTACATGGAACCAAGCCGTCAAGCAATGTTCTGAACCATAGTTATCCATCTTGTGTTTAGGATTATTAGGTTCTATTTTTGTGTTTTTTTAAGACTTTTTTCTTTATTTGATTTTTTTTAGAACTTTTGTTGTAGTGAATCAATATATAGTGATGCGAGTCTTACTTTGAACGTAGCATAGAATAAAGCTATATCTTAAAAGGAACACTTTCGTACTCTTTGAGTTTTGATGGGTATGATACTCAATATCCAATCACTCAATTTGAGTGATTGGATGACTCAATGACACATTATTTTTTATTTAAATATTTTTAAATAAAATTAAAAATTGAACTAATTTTGCCTAGAATGTATCATACTCACCAAACTCTCAATAGATACGGTAGAATTTTCCTTCTTAAAATATTTAATAATTATGTCATATATAGTTTTTGAACACAATGAAAATTATATTCTGGAAGTGTTAAACATACCATGTGGCTTTAAGGCAATACGGAACTCTATTTCTAGATGATCACACTCTAGTTTGCATGTGTAAAGTGTTTTAGGAATTTTACTTCTAGATTTATTTTTTAGAGGAAATTACAATCACCTCTCTGAATTAAGATTAAACTAGTACTATACCTGTGCATCTTTACGGGTGATACTGTATTTGTTATAATGTCATATGAATCTATAAATACATTGAAAATTGTAAAATGTAATAAAAGAAAAAGGCATAAGTTGATGAAAAAAATTATATTTCAAGGTGCTTAAAAATATTGTGTTGCAGAAAGTTAAAAAAAGTCAATATCATCTTCAAATTTAAAAATGGAGTAAAAATTAGGAAAAAAAGTGATATGAAAATAAGATGAAAGAACAGACAGATGAGAGAAAAAGAAGATACAATTAAAGTGAATCCAGCAACATTGCAACCACGACGATTGGCCCACCCCCGTGGCCGCTCCCCATAGCTACCACTACGCCCTAAAAAGTTCAAGTTGCAAAAAGTTAAAAAAAGTTAATACCTTATTCAAATGTTAAAAAATAGAGTAAAAATCAGAAGAAAAAAAGAAAATGAGATGAAGATAAGGTAAAGGAATATGCAAATGAGAGAGGAATTGAAGGGATATGATTAAAGAGAGTCCAACGACGTTGCAACTACCTTGTACCTTAAGAGCACGGTTTAGGTTGTGGCAGCGACACCGAAGGTTGTCAATAAGTCTAACCAACCACTCACATCAACTCACTCTCCAGAGAAGCTAGTGAGGCTATCTTGAAATGGGTGTAACAAGTGGGTCGGTATTCTTAGGGCGTTAAAACAGGAAAGGGAGGTCACGTTGGCCGAGCTTCCCCTGTCGACCAGGACATGGTCCACGAGGCAGTCAGCCACCCGAAGTATGTTTACTACCAAATTGTTTACATAGGGCAGGAATTTTCTTGCATCCTTCTTGGAGAAAATGATGGTTGGGTGCTTATTTGACGTGGTTGTCTAGTTCTGCCTCCTCGCGGTTTGGTCGGTCTTTGGAGTCTTGTGTTTCCTCCGACAATGGTGTTTATGCTTCCCTTAGTCTTCGGCTCATCAGGTGTTTAGCATCCACATCATGGATTGGTTGGTGTGGAGACCTACTTTCCTTTGGAGAGTGGCTTCGCTTGTACTCGGATCAACTCATGTTGGTCGTGTTCGCCACATATTTATTAAATTGCCCTCGCTGAATTGAGCTTCGACTTGCTTCATTAGGCTAAAGAAGTCGTTCGTGTGACAACCTGTTGCTCTATAGAACTAGCAATACACTGAGGGGTTGCACCCAGTGGGAAGCTGGGAAGTTCAGGTCGGACATTGAGATTAAGTCTCTTGGTTTCTTTGTAGATCTTGGATAAGCTGGAATTAAAGTGAGTGAGGGGGGTATGTCTGGTGGGTGCTCTGGCTGCTTGTGCCTAATGACAAAAAACTCATTTGAGTGCTGGTTGTCGCGTCTTTTCTTGTTGTCGTACCCCTAGTCCCTTTGTGGTCTCTCGCTCTTCTTGCCTCTATCGCCTCCTCGGTATTGATGTGCTTGTTGGTGCAAATTTGGATGTCATCTATCATTGCGGGTTTGTGAACGAACAGGGCTTCGCTGAAAGTCCTTGAGTGTTAACCCGTAAGGAAAGCAGCGACAAAGAACTTTTCGTCGGGCTCGTTGACGTGGATGGTCATTTTGTCAAAACGAGCTAAAAAGCTCATGAGTGATTCACCCTAGCGTTGATGAAGATCAAACGGGTTTGATAGCACAGTCTCCTTTCCTTGGTTCACCCTGGCCTGAGAATTGGTGTTGGGTAAGTCTTCAAAGTTGAACATTTGATGAAAGTGCAACGTTTTTATTTAGCCACGGATGAAAATTTGAGTTTGGAAGGCAGCCACGTGATCGTGGGGGTCGCCAAAACTGTCGTCGGCTGTTATGACGGGTTCTTTGAAACGTCGAGGGACTGCCACAAACTTAATTTCTTCTAAGAATGGTTGGAAAACTCTCAGGGAGCCTTTTCTCTTCTGGAGGCATGGGGGCCATTTCGTAAGGTCGTTATTTATTCTTGAAGACTATGTTCACGAGCCTCCAGGTTCCTGTGCTCTTTGTTTCTCTAGCGTCCAAACAGAGTCTTGCATTCGCTACATCTCTTCGCTTGGTTCTTCAACTTCGATGTGATAGTCTAGTTCGAACGTCGCGTTTCCACCATGGCAAGGGTGGAAGCACTTAGCTCTTTACTTGTGAGGTCGTCAGGAAATGAGCTTTTACCGGTGGCCCCACGGTGGGCCTCAATGTTCTGGTATATAAAAATGGGGTGGTAGATCCCTTAATAATATAGTCTTACTAAAGGAGACCTCTCAAAAAATACATAGAACCAATAGTCCCTAATACAACAATAACATGCAGTGTTCACATTACAAAAGGAGTCCTACGATGCTCTATACTACAAGGTATCGATGTCCTGCACCTACCGCCGACGTAGTGGTGTGGCCACTACTTCAGTACCAGCCAATGATCGGCTGTCACGTCCTCATCGCTTGTCTTCTAGTCAGAATGGCAAGTGAGGTAGTGGCAAGTCATTTAGTGTGTTATGCCATGGCATGGGCTCGAAACCCTTGCGTGCTGTTTTACACTATCTACTAATTGTAGGTTGACACATCATTAAAAACAAATTAGTCAGTTGGTAACCACCAGTTAGTCAATTGGTAACCAACCATTTCATGAAGTGTGATTGGTTGTGATTGTAAAAGCCTATACACTACATGTGTATATAAATTAAAGTCTTTCAAAAATTGAGATTTTCAAATAACTTATGTCATACTTATCAGTGAGTGATAAAGCATGTGTATTGGGAATCCAGTTTGGTCAAGTTTGACTGCGTTAAATGCATGTGTGCTTTATGCAGTTTAGTGAATCGGTGAAGTAGTTTTGCTACTTCTAAACACACCAAGCCAACCTTCAAGAAAGAAGCTATGGATCCTAACCCAAAATAGAAGATGCTAAAACTTCGGTACTATTTTTGTCAAAAAAAAACTTCTGTTTTATATTTTATATCTTTAGTTATAGTTTTAATATTGTCTTTTTTTGTTTGTGTTATTTACCTTTTCTTTTTGAAATCTCCATTTATTTTATTATTTTAATTTTTGTTTTTTTTTGATAAAGTGGACAGCTTAAATTAAAAGTTCAAAATATTATGTTTTTTAATTCCCTTTTCTATTTTTCTGTTTCATTATTATTTAGCAAATTGAAAAACAAGTTCGATTAATTATACTAATAATAATAATAAAAATAATGCAAAACCACCCATTAACAGAATGACACACGTAAATAATTAGAATTTCAAGCACAACAAACAATGTTGTTGCAATTTTTGAAAAAGAAGGAAAAATACCAATTAAAGTTTGGTGTTCACAACCACTCGCTTCAATTAGAAAACAGATTTTTTCTACTTTTTTTTTTCTGTTCATAAGTTTGTCTTGATTTATGCTTTTTTATTACTTATACGGTTATACAACCTAAACTGATGGGATGGGTTGGAAAATGCAAATTCATTGTCATCCCTTCTTTCTTTTTTGAATGTCAATAGTTTTTGGCAGCTAAAAACCTATTTTTAGGGACAAATAGTTATTATTGGTTTTCCTTAGTTGAATTAGCAATTATGTTTTTGTTCTAATGTGCTCTTTTGTTTGTTTTAATTGTGTTTTACACATATTACAAATGGTTTACCCTCCTCCACTTGGCTAATTAAATATTTGTCTTGTAGTGTTTTTTAATTATTGTTTTATATACTTCTTTTAGGGATGTTAATACTTCTAAGTCATACAACTCATTTGTCTTAATTCGAGAGATGGTCCTTAAAAAAAGTACTATTTCATTGGCAAGAAATAGAAAGAAGCAGAAAACATGTAGAAAGAAAGCTCGCCACTAAACTCGAAAAACACACATGACATCCAATGTCATTTTATTTTGTTTTCCTTTTTATTTAATTTTGACTTATTTATTAATACAATGCCCCTTCCTTTTTATTTAGTATTACCTCTGGTCCACTTTATAAGAGAAAAATCACTTTTTATTGGGTGATGTAGTTCAAAACCAAAATGTTGATACTATCAATTAAGATTTTTTTTGTCAAAATAAATATTAAGATTTTAAATTATTTGCAACAATTGCAGTTGCAACATAAAGGCGCACTATGTTAACAAAAAAAAGAGCATTTTTGTTACCACAATTAAAGTTCTCTTTTTTTGGTTATCAATGGTGCATAGTTTCTACCGGCTTTGTCGGTGACTAATCTATGTCGGAGAACCTGGCTGACCACGAGTACTCGGTTTTGCCGGCCCGTGTGGTTCTTCCTCTTAACAGAGTTTTTGCCATACCCAAGATTTGAACCCAAAACATTGGGTGGGATTCAAGTCCGGTTACCACTTAAAACGACAATTGTGGGTCATAAAGGCACACTCTTTTAACAACAAAATGAGCATTTTGGTTTATAATTATGTTGCATTCTATAAGTTCAATTCAACGCAAGATTAAACTAAGTTGAATTAAGAACAATAGCGTCTAATTAACAGCGAGCGACTGTCTTGAATTTAGAAATAATTCTCCTTTAATTAGCAGAAACAAAAAGTACAAAAAGAAAAAAAAGAATACAAAATATAAAAAATTAATTAAAAATAAAATAAAAATAAGAAGTAGGCCATGTGTCTCTCTTTTAGTCTTAGGCCAAGGCATCATCTTTCTTCTTGTTTCTTGTTTTTTACCCCAATTTGGGATTTCATTTGCTGCAAATAACTCTCTCCATCATATCTCAATCCTCGTAAAAATAATAAGCATACCTTCCATTTAGACATAATATACAAATAAATAAATTTCTAGTTTCAGTAAATTAAAAAAAATCAAAGATTTAGTTACATGAAGACAATCCTCCATTTTAAGGGAGGATAAATACATTTAGCTTAAGTTTTTGGTAAATCATTGTATCATCCACTGCACGTAGAGACTAATCATTCGAGGTATCATAAATCCATTTAAGGGGTTGGCCTCTTCAGGATCAAATTGTTAAGAAACCCAAGTACCTACTATTTGTGCCACATCTAAACACAATAAGTAAAGGGTATTCCTCATGATCATTAACAGAGATTCTACAGACAATACATCTCATAAGAAAAAAATGCTATATGAATATGAATGACATATTAGCAATTCCTCATTAGCAATTGTTCGGTACCGTATCTCCTGCTACGTATCCGACCCGGGATAGGTAGTCCGGTCCGAGATAGTTGGTACGTGTATCCTTGGTTATCCGAGTTGGTGCTCCGGTCCGAGGTGGGGTGGTACCTGCAATGACACTCCGACGCTCAAGTCAGTGAGTGAGTCAATTACAAGTGAGAGTAAGTGAGAGATGAATACCATTAATGTGAGCATTCAATGCTTATTTATAGGTTTCTGGAGTGGAGGAGGGCTGTTGGATCTAGGTCTGCAATCTCCACCGTTGGATGAGTTGGACTCCTTGGTGTTGGGCCTTTTTGGTGGATTGGCCATTGAGGCCCAGTCCATAACAGTAGCCCCCCAAGTCGGGTCGCTTTAAGGCGAGCTAGACTTGTTTAGAGATTTTACCGGGCTTGAGGCACTTTACGACATACCGGGCCGATCTGAGGGACTCAGGTCGTGCCGAGTGACTCGAGGCTTACCGCTTCGCGAGATTCCGGGCATGGCGGGGTCAAGAGACCGGGGCGAGTCAGCGGAACGGAGCGTTCCAGTCATAGCCATGTCTTGATTTCTGTGCCAGCTGGCAACGTCATTGATGGGACGCGTCGTTCGAGGAAGATTGGGGTAATGATGGCGCTTGGAACGACGCGCCTGTCCAGGGGCTAGTCTTGGGAAACGTAGCCTTGGGAAACGACGCGCCTGTCCAGGCCCATTTGTGGCCTTCTTAATGTTCTATAAATAGGAGGGGGGAGCCCCCTTACTTGGATTGTTTTTCTGCGAATCGCTCTGCTTCCGGTCTTAAGGTCGATCCGGAGCTTTTTTCATTCTTCCGAGTTGTGCTGAGTCTCGGAGACGCCTTTGCTGTTCGCGACCCGCCTCCAGCGTTCGACGAGCTTCGATTTTCACAAGGTTAGCTTCCTCTTCTCTTTGTTGCTTTTTCTTTTAGATCGCGACCGGGTTCTTTCTGGACCCGCATTTGTAGATACAGAGTGGGGGTCGTCAGGTCGGGTTCCGACTTGGTTGTGGACCCACTGTTTACGTATCAACCTGACTCATCAAGCCCCCATTTCTGCAGGACCGATCTGGCGAGGACGAAACAAACCCGTCGGGTTGCTGACACCGATCGCCCTCATTTCGCGCAAACCATGGCTTCCGGAGTTGGAGAGTCAATGGAAATCCGTGCTAGCCCCCCGGGATCAGCTATTCCCGAGGTTCAAGACTACTTGGGTTCCGCTCCTACTCAAGCCGAAGAACGGGCTCCCGGGGTTCCCAGCAACGAGCCGGTAGATGCAGACAACACAGAGGTGGTGGTTCTTGAATCGGGTGATTCTGATGCCGAGCCCGACCGTGAGGAACAAGGCAGTACTAGTTGGAGTTCGGAGGAGAGTAAGGAGGAGGTGGCTGAAAGCCGAAACAATGAAGATGGTCTCGGGCCTTGCGGGGAGCCCGCATATGAAGAAGGTGGTGACTCTGACCAATATCCCCAAGCCGGAGTAGGGCCGGTCAATGTTCCTGTGTCCCTGCCTCTCGCGGTTCCCCGGGAGTATTCTTGGGTGTCGGAGGCGTTGAGGGGAATCCCGTCCCTTTACCGGACCGGGGACGATATGAGCTTCTTCGTCAACCGCCTTTCCAGGAAGAGTCAGATCTGGAATGTGGAGGGAATGGCTGAGGACCAGCATGTGGCCGTTTGGCCGAAGGCTCTTAAATTCGTTATGTACGGGGTAACGATCCTGGATATGCACGTTAGCCCCCCATTCACCGCTTTTCAACAAGAGGCTTTGGAGATCTTGAACCTCGCCCCTTCCCAACTTCATCCCAACTCATGGGCGTTCCTCCGGGCTTATGAGTTGATGTGCATTCATTTGGAGAGGCCGATCTCCTGTGATCTCTTTTTCCACCTTTTCGAGGTTAACCGTAGGCATGAGGATGGAACCAAAGACCGGTGGGAACATGTGAGCTTCCGGGCTAAAAGAGGGTTAAAGATTTTCATGCCTTATTCCGACTCTCTCAAGAACTGGAAAAATAAATATTTCTTTGTGGAGCCCGTGAATGAGGAGGCAGTGAGGCACGTCGGCCAATATTCTGCGGATGGGAAATCATTGGAGTTCACAAAGTTTCAATTGGGATGGTCCCTTTCTCATTTTAACCGGAGGCCTCATTCTTACACCGTCGGCTTAGGGCGGCTATCCCAGGTGGACCAGGAAACGTTGGCGATCTTGACGAACTTTGCCGACCTGATCGTCTACCGTGATCCCAAGAAATTTGGGATTGACGTAGCCCGATTGGTCGGGGCTGGATCGAAAACTCAAGTAGCCGCCGTTCTTGGTAGGTTTCTTGATAGATAACTCCGGCCATTCATAATTTTTTGACTGCCGTTTCTTTTAACATTGTTTGTTCTTCTTTCTTTGCAGATAGCATGGGGCCGGACAGGTTCTCTCGACTGGCGGCTCTTGCCGAAAGGAAGGCCGGGGTGCAGAAAGAAAAACCCGTTGCTGCCATCCCGATTAGCACCGTCTTGGAGGCAGTCTCGGCTGGAGCAGAGGACCGGACTGCGGATCTCTCGCACCGGAAAAGGGAGCGCCCCCTGACGCAAACAGACCCTGCTTCTACCTCCAATGCCCCGGCTGCTCGGGCTTCAAAGAAAGGGCGCCATGGAAAACACCGGACTTCTAGGTCTTCTGGTCTTTCTATTGATGCCGACTTCCTGCAGAGGCATTTGGAGGAATCCCGGGCCGACCCGGTTGAGGCGTCTCTCAAGTTATTCCGGCATCTTGTTGACGTGACGAAGCTTCAGAAGGCCGAGGCTGAGAACCAGGCAAAAGGTGACCCCAAGTTCCGAGGTTCACTCTTGGGCTTTCTTTCTTGGTTATCTCTGTTGTTGACTTCCTTGTTTCTATTATTACAGAAGCCCTGGTGGAGAGGGACAATGAAAAGAGAGCCCGGGAGGAGCTGCAAAAGAAGTATGAGACTCTGGAGAGGGATCAGGCTGAGCTCAAGGCTGCTGCGGAGAAATTTGAGAGGGAGAGGGATTCTGCCCTTAACTTGTGTATGGAACATGAGGTTCGGATCCAGGATCTTGAGAGCCAAGATCGGCAGTCTTCCGAGGTTATTTCTTCCCTAAGGGCTCGGATTCAGGAACTCGAGGCCGACCTGGAGAAGGCGAAGCAGGCCCAGGTTGGGTCTGGCGTTGATTCCTTGCCTCGGATTGCTGAATTGGAGAGGGAGCTTCAGGAGACACGTGCCAAGGTAGAAACTTTAGAGGACGAGGTGGTGGAGACGGCTCAACTGGCTCTGGAGGTGGCCGAGGAGAGCTTTGAAAAAGCCATTTCTCAAGTTGCTGTCATCCACCCCTCCCTTCCTCTGGATCGGAAATTTATTCGCTTGAACCATATCGTAGCTGATGGTCGTATCGTCCGGCTCTATCGTGACTCTGATGCACTCGATATCATTTACCCTCCCCCTTCCTGGTCGTGAATGCTGCTGATAGGAGGGTTCTGAATCTGCTGTTTCTTCTTTTTTGGGTTCCGGGTGGAACCGGTGGGGAAATAAAGCCCCGGGTTCCGGGCGGAACCGTAATCTTGTAATGCCGTTACCTTGTAATTTTGAACTAGAGGACCCGGCCGCATCCGGGATAATTTGTAATTTTAATGCGCTTCCGGTTTTACTTACCTCGGTTTTTTAGTATTTGTACTGTTGTTTTTCGTTTGTGCACTTGCGTTTTATTCGCTCAAGTGGTAAACGTCGCCTTAAGGACAGTTTACCGGGACTCGGCCCAGATCGAACTCGTCCCTGAGGGTTGTGGCAACCTCGGCCAAATACTCGTAAAATGAACGCCTTCGGGGTAGTTTACCGGGACTCGGCCCGGATCGAACTCACCCCTTAGGATAGCGACAAACCTCGGTCAGCTAAAGGAAAATAGAATAGGCAATAAAATCGGTAGACACCGCAATCATATAGGATAACATCGGTATACACCGTTCATTAGATAAGATGAGTTACAGCATCGGTATACACCGCTAACATAATTGACAACATCGGTATACACCGTTCTCCAGATAAAATGAATAGAACATCGGTATACACCGCAAACATAATTGATAACATCGGTATACACCGTTCTCCAGATAAAATGAATAGAACATCGGTATACACCGCAAACATAATTGATAACATCGGTATACACCGTTCTCCAGATAAAATGAATAGAACATCGGTATACACCGCAAACATAATTGATAACATCGGTATACACCGTTCTCCTGGGTAAGATGAGCGTCAGCTATAGTATTTTCTCAGTTTAGGACAGTTTACCGGGACTCGGCCCAGATCGAACTCGTCCCTGAGGGTTGTGGCAACCTCGGCCAAATACTCGTAAAATGAACGCCTTCGGGGTAGTTTACCGGGACTCGGCCCAGATCGAACTCACCCCTTAGGATAGCGACAAACCTCGGTCAGCTAAAGGAAAATAGAATAGGCAATAAAATCGGTAGACACCGCAATCATATAGGATAACATCGGTATACACCGTTCATTAGATAAGATGAGTTACAGCATCGGTATACACCGCTAACATAATTGACAACATCGGTATACACCGTTCTCCAGATAAAATGAATAGAACATCGGTATACACCGCAAACATAATTGATAACATCGGTATACACCGTTCTCCAGATAAAATGAATAGAACATCGGTATACACCGCAAACATAATTGATAACATCGGTATACACCGTTCTCCAGATAAAATGAATAGAACATCGGTATACACCGCAAACATAATTGATAACATCGGTATACACCGCAAACATAATTGATAACATCGGTATACACCGTTCTCCTGGGTAAGATGAGCGTCAGCTATAGTATTTTCTCAGTTTAGTGGCGTTCCAAGTTCTTGGGATCGCCTTGCCGGACAAGGTCTCCAACTCGTAGGCACCTCTGCCGGTTTTAGATAAAACCCGGTAAGGTCCTTCCCAGTTGGGGGCGAGCTTGCCCTGTGCGGCGTTCTTCAGACCGACATCGGCTCTTCGTAAAACTAAGTCGCCGATCTCAAGATCTCTGGGGATCACTTTCGAGTTATACCGTTCCGCTACCCTCTGCTTTATTATTGTTTCTTTAAGGAAAGCTTGACTTCGGACCTCGTCGACGAGGTCGAGGTTTTCCTTCAACGCCTGGCTATTGTCCCCCGGAGATTTCGGGTGGAGTGTCCTCCAGCTCAGCTCCCCGATCTCTACCGGGATTACGGCCTCGGTCCCGTACGAAAGTCGGAAAGGGGTTTCCCCCGTCGAGCTCTGTGGAG
Organism: Astragalus membranaceus; assembly: GCA_039519185.1. Lineage (NCBI taxonomy): Eukaryota > Viridiplantae > Streptophyta > Magnoliopsida > Fabales > Fabaceae > Astragalus > Astragalus membranaceus. The sequence continues at coordinate 167,314,097 of CM076848.1, read as the reverse complement.
TAGTTCTGTAGGCCCACAGTACATATGGTAATTCTTCAACCCAGTTTCCCTTTGCCTCGTCGAGTCGTTTCCTAAGTCCATTGAGAAGGACTTTGTTGGCAGCCTCGGCCTGACCGTTTGTCTGAGGATGCTCTACCGAGGTAAACCGGTGCTTGATCTTAAGGTCCGACATAAGTTTCCTGAAGCCTTTGTCGGCGAACTGTGTTCCGTTGTCCGTGACAACAACCTCGGGGATCCCGAATCTAGTCATTATGTTTTTCTTGAAGAATTTGATGCAATTCTTGGCGCTGATGATGGCCAGGGGTTCAGCTTCAATCCATTTGGTGGAGTAATCCACCGCTACTATGAGGTATTTGACCTGACCGGGGGCCGTTGGGAATGGCCCTAAGAGATCTATTCCCCACCAAGCAAATGGCCATGGCGAGCTTAAGCTGGTGAGCTCCGTAGGAGGTGCTATGTGGACCTTGGCGTGGATCTGACACTTACTGCACCTCTTAACGTAATTTTTTGCATCGGTTTCCATGGTTGGCCAGAAATATCCCGCCCTTAATGCCTTTCGAGCTAGGGACCGACCTCCAAGGTGTTGGCCGCATATTCCCTCGTGGATCTCGGCCAGGACGTAATCCGCTTCTCCTCCCTCGATGCACTTCAACAATGGTGCCGAAAGGCTTCTTCTGTAGAGGCTTCCATTGATTATGGAAAAGGAGGAGGCCTTCCTCCGGAGGATCTTGGCTTTACCCGGGTCCTGAGGCTCGTTCCCTGTTCTGATATAGTCTATTAGTGGCGCGATCCAGCCCTGGCTTTCTTCTACTACATTAATGGAAAGACTTGCTTCCGGGTTCGAGATTACGCTCGGCTTGCTCAGTGTTTCCTGGATTATTGACCGGTGATTTCCGGGCACTTTTGTGCTGGCAAGCTTGGAAAGGATGTCAGCCCGGATGTTCTCCGATCTTGGAACGTGCTTCACTTCCGTGAACGTAAAAAGGGAGAGCAGCTCCTGCACTTGGGCTAGGTACCTTTGTAAGATCGGATCTTTAGTCTCGTACTGTTTCCCGATTTGGGATACCACCAATAATGAGTCGGTATTTAGGGATAGTCGGGAGACCTTGAGGTCGATCGCAAGCCGGAGTCCAGCTATGCATGCCTCATATTCCGCCTGGTTATTCGAGGTAGGAAAACCAAATGTGAGTGATACCTCGATTACTACACCCGTCGGGCTTTCGAGCATCAACCCGGCACCACTTCCCTTTGGGTTCGAGGACCCGTCTACATGCAGAGTCCACATCCCGTCATCCGGGTCGGCAGGTGCCATTTCTGTGATAAAGTCGGCAAGCACCTGGGCTTTCATGGCCGGTCTTGTTTCGTATTTGATACCGAACTCGGAGAGTTCTACTGCCCATTTGATCATTCTTCCCGCCAAGTCGGGTCGGTGCAAGATCTGCCGTATCGGATAATTAGTCCGTACCACGATTTGATGGGCGACGAAATAAGGTCGGAGGCGTCGTGCCGAGATGAGTAGAGCCAAGGCGATCTTCTCCACTTTTTGATATCTCACCTCTGGTCCATGCAAAGCTTTACTCACGAAGTATACCGGGTTTTGACCAGCTCCAGTCTCCCTTACAAGTACAGCTCCGATGGCCTCGTCTGATATGGCTAGATATAAAAACAAATCTTCCCCTGGGCTCGGCCGACTTAGTATGGGAGGTTCGGACAGGACCTTCTTGAGCCGGGAGAGTGCCTCGTCCCGCTCTGGAGTCCATTCAAAAGTCGCTTCTTTCTTAAGCAGTTTGAACAACGGGAGTGATTTGAAGGCGGCGTTGGAAATGAAGCGAGATAATGCAGCTATCATGCCGTTGAGTTTCTGGAGCTCTTTCTTCGTGGACGGTGTTCGCATCTCTGTTACCGCTCGGCATTTATCCGGGTTGGCTTCAATGCCCCTTTCCGTGAGATAGAAACCCAGGAATTTTCCAGCCCGGACCCCGAAAGTGCATTTTTCCGGGTTTAGTCTCATGTTATTTTTTCGGATTTCAGCAAAAATCTCTTCCAGATCGGATATGTGGAGGTCTTCTCTTTCGCTCTTGGCAATCATGTCGTCGAGATAGACTTCTACGTTGCGACCGATCTGATCTCGGAATACTTTGTTCATCATCCTTTGATAAGTGGCCCCCGCATTTTTTAAACCGAATGGCATGACCCGGTAGCAGAAATTACCGCGGTCAGTCATAAAGGCCGTCTTCTCTTGGTCGGGGGGAAACATCGGAATTTGATTGTATCCGGAGTAAGCATCCATGAACGATAGTACGCGAAAACCTGAAGCATTATCGACGAGCCGATCAATGCTAGGAACAGGGAAGGCGTCCTTAGGACAGGCCTTATTAAGATCGGTATAGTCAACGCACATACGCCACTTTCCATTGCTTTTCTTAACAAGTACAGGGTTTGAGAGCCAAGTTGTATACTTGACCTCTTTTACAAAATCAGCCTTAATTAAATCTTCAACGACCTTAGCCGTAGCAGCTGCCTTTTCCTGGCTTTGAGCTCTTTTGCGTTGGGCGACCCATTTTGCCCCGGGGTTCACCGCTAGCTGGTGACAGGCGACCTCGGGGGGAATCCCGGGCATGTCTTTTGCTGACCATGCGAAGAGATCGGCGTGGGATTTGAGGCAGAGGGTGAGCTTTGCTTTTATCTCGTCGGGGAGATCGGATCCGATCTGGACAGTTTGAGTTGGGTTCTCTCCCAACTGGACTTGCATGAACTGTCCATCAGGTTGAGGTCGCCTGATCTTCTTCTTTAGCTCTCGCGCTAACTCGTCGTCGCTTTCCTCCTCAGAGCTGTCCGGGTCATACCTCGCGTCGAGGTCCGTGACGTTGACTTCGGCCGCAGGACCGGCTCTTTTCTTCTTTGGGCTCCTTTGAGTTCTGGCCGCTATGGGGGGAACCCCCTCTTCTGAGGCCTGCCTATCCGCCTTGACATGAAGATAGAAGCATCGTTGGGCGGACTCCAAGTCGGCATCAAGAGTGATAACTTCGTCACCCAATGAGTAGAATTTCATCTTGAGGTGAACCGTTGAAGTTACGGCTCCCAGCCTTCCGAGGGTGGGCCTCCCGATGATACAATTGTACACCGAGGGGCATGGCAAAACTAAGAACTTGGTCTTGACCGTCCTTTCTAGTGGCTCCTCTCCATAGGTGACCATCATTTCTAAGTAGCCAAGAGGTTTGGTCCGAGACCCGTTGAAACCCGAAAGATCGGATCCCCGGTAGGGTGTGAAGTCTTCCTCTGAGATCTGCAGCTTCCTTACCAGGTCGATGAAGATGATATCAGCGGAGCTTCCCTGGTCGACCAGGATTCTTCTTATTTCGTGGTTTGCCATGACCGCCCTGATAATGAGGGGTATGTGTTTATTTGGCTTGCCATCCAACATGTCTCGGTCGCCGAAGGCCAAGGGTGGGCGTTCCGGGCCTGAGCTGATTGCAGAGGTGGAAGCCGCACACATGACTTCCTTCCATTTCCTTTTCATTGTTTTGCCTGATGCCTCGTCGGGGTACCCCCCGGATATCATCATCATCACAGGTCGGCCCTTTGACTTTCGATAGTCGCGCTCGTCCTCCGAGCTCTCTTCCCGTTTTTGCGGGGCTTTACCTTTTCGTCTCGGATCTGTTTCCTCTTCCTTAACCTCGCCCTCTTGCCTGGGCGCTTTAGCCACATACTGGCTCAACTTCCCCTTCTTAATCAGGTCCTCGATGTCATCCTTCAACGCATTGCACCGGTTTGTATCGTGCCCTTTGCTCCGGTGATACCGGCAGTATTTGTTGGATCTCTGTCCCGGCCTGTGCGGGAGCGGGTCAGGGAACTTTACTTCTTTGAACTCAGCGTTCATGCACTCCGCCAGAATCCTGGCCCTTGTTTCATTCAGATCGGAATACTGTTGGTGCCGGTTCCGAGGTCGGAGCCTATTGTCGTTCCGGGGTTCCCTTTCATAGCGGGCCTCTACTGCCTGACGCGCCGGAGCCTCCTTTTCATACCGAGGCTTACTCGTTCCGGGGTCGGCTTCTGTCTTTCTTGCAACAGCGCCTTCTTCATGGTCAATGTATTTTTGAGACCGCTGGAGGAACTCAGCAAGCGACTCAGTTTGGTTGATTCCGACATCGATCTGAAACAGACTACCTTCTCGCAGACCGGCTTCCATAAAAAATAGCCGGAATGAATCGTCTAAGTTCCGGACCTGAGCTGCCTCTTTGTTGAACCTTTCAATGTAGTCTCGGAGAGACTCGTTTTCCCCTTGTCGGATGGCTTGTAAGACTTTCCGAGACTTAGGCTTCATTTTGGAGTGGGCGAACTGGGCCGAGAACAGTTTTGCGAGCTGGTCCCAGGATGATATTGAGTTCGGCTTGAGGGCTCTGAACCAGTCCAAAGCCAATTTCTCCAGCGTAAGAGGGAATATCCGGCATTTGATTTCCTCCGGGACATTTCTGTACTGCATCATTGTGTCAAAGTAATCTAGGTGTCGATCAGGATCGCCCGTCCCGTCATGCATCTTTAAGCCCTCTGGGGGCTTCTCCAAGTGCTTGGGTACCGGGAAATAGTCGATTTCCGCTGTGAAGGGTCCCTTCCTAGTCGCGGACCTTTCCCTCGGAGGGGGCCTCCTGGCTGGGCGTCGGGCGGGGGATCTGGGAGATGGAGGTCGTTGACGTTCAGGCCTCGGGGGACTTCCCCGGCTTATAGAACGTCGTCTTGGGGACGAAGATGCTAATGACGAGCTCTGGCGAGTTGAGTCTCCAGGATAGTAAGTCTCGTCATAAGTCTCGGTTGGGGGAGTTCCAGATTCTTGCCTCCTTCTTCTGCGTGGTGGTGAACGATGTTGGTGTCTCCTCCAAGCAGGTGACCGGTGACGTCTCCTACTGGAGGTCCTTCTGCTGGGGGAGTAAGTTTGAGGTGAGGAACGATCCGGGATACCTCTGGCCCGGACTTCGGCCATCTCGGCCTCCAATTGGGAGTAACGCTGGCTTCTTTCGTCAGCCTCGGCCTGCCTCGTTAGCAGTTGGATGAGCTGTTGGACAGCATCGATCGGTACCGGGACAGTCGGGGCTGGAGGTTGGAACTGATTTCTAGCAGAGCTCATAGGGACCATCGCCCTGGACGAGTTCCGGCCATGGGCCGAGCTGCGGGGAAGAGTAATCGCTACCCCCTCCGGGGTTTCCTGTTGTTGGTCGGGTCTGACCACGACGCTGGAGACGTTTCTCCGCCGTAATTCCGGAGCCATCTGTGATCAAGGAGGTTGGGGGAAAGACTAGAGTATAAGGCCCTCCCACTGTGGTCGCCAATGTTCGGTACCGTATCTCCTGCTACGTATCCGACCCGGGATAGGTAGTCCGGTCCGAGATAGTTGGTACGTGTATCCTTGGTTATCCGAGTTGGTGCTCCGGTCCGAGGTGGGGTGGTACCTGCAATGACACTCCGACGCTCAAGTCAGTGAGTGAGTCAATTACAAGTGAGAGTAAGTGAGAGATGAATACCATTAATGTGAGCATTCAATGCTTATTTATAGGTTTCTGGAGTGGAGGAGGGCTGTTGGATCTAGGTCTGCAATCTCCACCGTTGGATGAGTTGGACTCCTTGGTGTTGGGCCTTTTTGGTGGATTGGCCATTGAGGCCCAGTCCATAACAGCAATTTATCTCTAAAGTATGATTTTCTATAATTAAAAATGTACTTTCCTAGCAGTGTATTTCTGAGGCATTAATTTAAAATGGCGAGTGACCACATGGTTAGTTTTGTAAATTAGGTTGTTACTACTATTTGGTTAGTTACTGATTTTCCTGCGTATAGTATAATTATCTTAACTTTTCTATATTTACGCAGAATTTGTTACATTTGTTATCTACATCTACACTATATTTATACACTATTTTTTATTTTATTTTCTCTTTATTCTTACACTCTCTTTCTTACTTTTCACTTTTCTCTTACACTCTATTTCTTCCTTTTTTCTCTTTCTATTTACACTCTATTTCCTCATTTTCACTTTTCTTTTACACTCTCTTTCTTCCTTTTTTTCTTTTTACTTTACTTTTCCCATAAATAATTATTATCTTTCTCTTATCACTTCACTTTAATTCTTTTAACTAAATTTCTAAATTTATACAAACACTACTTTAATTAAAAAATTTGAAGACTACTACTATAAACCTACTATCTAAAAAACAAAAAGACTTAATGACTATTTAAATTAGTAATTAATATTTAAAACAAATATTTCTTATTGATAATCTAATATCTAAATTTTATTATCTACTATAATCTACTAATAAACTAAAATAATCAATTGAAACTACGAGATAACTGCACTGATAAATAAAAAACACGAGATAACTACAGTGATATATAAAAAAACACGGGATTAATATTTACCATTGATATTTATAATTTTTTGTGACAATTTATAATTAAAAAACACGGGATTAATATTTACCATTGATATTTATAATTTTTTTTGACAATTTATAATTAATATTTACCATTGATAATTATAATTTTGGAAAACTACTATAAACCTACTATATAAAAAAACACGGGATAACTGCAATAAACTACTATAATCTACTAATCAACTCAAATAATCTAATATAAAAACACAGGATAACTGCAATAATCTACTAATCAACTAAAATAATCAATTGAAACTACGAGATAACTGCACTGATATATAAAAAAAAACGAGATTAATATTTGTCATTGATAATTAAAATTTTTTGAAGCCTACTACTACAAACCTACTATCTAAAAAATAAGCAGACTTAATGACTATTTAAATTACTAATTAATATTTAAAACAATTATTTTTTATTGATAATCTACTATCTAACAAATTTACTATCTACTATAATCTACTATCAACTAAAATAATCAAATGAAACTACCAGATAACTGCACTGATATATAAAAAACACGGGAATAATTGCAGTGATATATAAAAAAACACGGGATTAATATTTGTCATTGATAATTATAATTTTTGAAAACTACTATCTAAAAAAACAAGAAGGTTTAATGACTATTTAAAGTGATTAATATTTAAAACACACGCGACAAATATTTGTCACTAATACCTAAATTTTTAATTTATTTGAAACTCATTTTTTATCTACTTTAATTTTTTTTTTATAAAAAAGCCCTCGTTTGATAAAAGATTCTACTAAAAATTATTACCTTAAAATTCAAAACTCAACTTGATTGAGACGCCAAAGATTCTCATCTTTAAAAGCGTAAGAAAGTGAGCATGATATAATTCAAAAGTAAAACTTATAGAAATTGGGAATGACACATTGTTAATAACTAGTATTTTACCCGTGTATACGCACGGGTGATATTGTATGGTCGGTGTATTGCCATGAAGTCGTAATAGTAATTTGGAAGATAATCATAAGTTGTGAACAATGTCCAAAATGTATGATTTGAAATTCAAAGTGGAAAGAGATAGGTATTATGTCATATAAGATACAAATAAAAATTATAAAGGAGATTGACAATAATCAGAATTACATTGATCCATAATAATGTATTTAGACATTAGAGGTAAAATATGCATCCCCGTTGACACTCCCGTTTGAATACTCGTTGACCCTCCAGTTGGCACTCCTGTTGGCGCTCTCGTTACCTCTCTCGTTGCCACTCCCGTTGCACTCCCATTGCCAGTCTCTCATTGTCGCTCCCGTTGCCACATGTTAACTCATATTATTCTATATGATTTAATATTAATTAAATCATATTCGTTTAATTATAAGTAAGTTATTTTGTAAAGTTTGGTAGTGACTAAAGTTGTATTTTTATAATTCTTAGTGGTTAAATTGATTGATTTTAATAGTTTTAATAGAGAGATTATAGTAAATAATAAATTTTAGATGGAGTAAAAATGAAGAAAAAAAATAATATTTTTTAAAATATGCATCCACGTTGGCGCTCTGTTGGCGCTCTCCTTGCCTCTCTTGTTCCCACTCATGTTCCCGTTGTCGCTCTCGTTGTCGATTCCATTGCCAGTCTCGCAATGCCGCTCTCGTTGTGTTGCAAATTTTGTATTTTAGCGGTGAATTTACTAAAATAGTTGTGTTGCAAAAAGTTAAAACAAAATCGGTATCTTCTTATAATATTAATAATGGAGTAAAAGGTAAAATATGCAGCCCCGTCGCTCTCGTTCCCTCTCTTGTTGGCACTCCCGTTGCCGCTCTTGTTGCCGATCTCGTTGTCAATTTCTCGTTGCCGCTCCTGTTGCCACATGTTTTCTCCTTTTTTATATGATTTAATATTACAATTGTTAGTGATTAAATTGATTGATTTTATTTATTACATGAAAAATTGATTGATTTTAGTAGTTTTAATAGAGAGATTATAGTAAATAGTAAATTTTAAATTATTTAATTATTGAGTGTGATATTAATTTAATAATTTTTTTTTTTGGAATAAATAATTTTGAAACTATTGTTAGAGGTATGATTTTTTTTTGACAATTGGTAGTAATTAAATTGATTAATTTTAGTAGTTTGAGTAAATTATAGAAATAGTTAAAAAAAAATTATGTTTTTAGTAAAAAAAAATGACAAAAAAGTGATTTTTTATGGAAAGAAAAAATGAAGAAAAAAAATGGAAAAAAAAAACAGAAAAAAAAAGTTGGTTTTAAAATTTGCTGTTTTTTTGTCCTTTTGCTGCGTTAGTTGCAGCTTCTGATTGCAGTTTTCAATCAGTTTTTTGTCCCTCACTTTTTTGTCCCTCTATCGTTGCCACTCCCGTGGCCTCTCTCGTTGGCGCTCTCGTTGCCACTCCCATTTGCGCTCTCGTTGGCACTCCCGTTGGCATTCCTGTAACATCCTCAAAATAATTAATCGAATTATTTGGAGGAAGACCCAAATGAATTATTTTAGTACTTGATTTGTGTACTTACCGAGTGCTAAAGTTAATTATTTGGTTGTCTCAGGAACGCTAAACCGATAAAGCTAAATAAAGAGTGTTTTGGGGAAGAAATAAGAGATTAAGGGCAATATGGTCATTTGACCATATCACCACTTAAAAGAAAAAGAAGGAAAGGAATTAGAGAAATAAAAGAGAAAGAAAGAAAGAAGGAAGCAAGAAACCGAGAAGAAAGAAGAAAGTAAGAAGAAGAGAAGAGAACAAAGAAGAAGAGAAAGAGGAAGCATCACTCACCCCCAAAGCCCCAAACTTCATCATCATCATCATCATCTCACCTCCATCTTCAAAACCCAAGAACTAGGTAAGCTCCTCACCCCCTTTTTCCCCTTTTTGTGGAATACGAAAATTTAGGGTTTTAGAGGGTGATTTGTTGAAATCTTGGGTTGTGTGATGAAATTGATGATTGAAACATGATTAGCAACGAAGCCAAGGAAGATTGAACGTGATTTGAAGTTCGAATCGAAGTGTGAAGCGGATTGGTGATTATAGGGTTCCGTTTTGGGATTTTTGGAGTCTCGGTGATTTCGGCTCGGTATCGACTCTCGCATCAAGGGTGAGTTTTACTCACGCTTAGGATGATTTCGTGTTACAATGATTTTTACGTTGATTGGTTTCGAGAGTTTTTGAGTCGAAAACCGTTATTTCGAAATATATCGTATTTTGGTAAAACTCGTTTACATTGAGTTTTTGATTGATTTGATTGATTGTGTGATGTTGATTGGGTCTGTTTTTACGGCTGTTTGAACTGTTTTTAATCGGAACAAGAATCGGAATTGAACGGAATAGCGGATTTCGCGAGAAAGCACAAGATCTGCATCTTTCAGCAGAGGGTCGCGTCGCGACCCGTCCCCATCGCGTCGCGACCAGGCTTTTTTTTTGCAACGAAAATGTTTCTGTCACTTTTCGCGTCGCAACGGAACCTGTTCGCGTCGCGACGCTTTGCAGTTTTTCAGCAATTGTACACTGATTTTGTTTTCGCGATAACTTTTGATCCGGGAACCCGATTGAGGTGTTCTAAGATGCGTTTGAAAGCTTATTCAGAGGCCTAACTGAATATACAATTTAAAAAGGTAAAATGAACTGTTTTTGAAGTTTAAATTGTTTCGAAATACTGAATAATAGTACACGTGTGCGGATATGTTTTATTAATAATAAAGCGGACTATGCGTCCTACGTGGTATGGTATAACTGACGCGGGATGATTATTATTTATTCGTTTAAACCGGTCTACGATTCACGATATATATATATATATATATTATATCGACTATAGGAAATGGCCCAATGCGGGTATTATGTTCGATTAACGGTCAAATGTAGATGGACTAAATGTTCATTGAGTATAGGTGAACTAACAGGTCATCGAGTGTAGATATATTTAACATATATCGAGTTGGGTGACGACCCATGTTAACATACTAGGCGGGGCAGTCATGATCCCTTACCCTAGACTCCGTGCCATTAATTAGGAAAAATGCTATTGGTAAAGGGGTTCACCGGGTTTGGAAGCGTTCGCGCAGTCGGTGGTATGTTAAGTTGTTTATTGTGCGGTTCACCGGGTTTGGAAGCGTTTGCGTAGTCGGTGTCGTACTGAGTTATAGTAGGTTCCCCAGAAGTTAGCGTTCGCGCAGTCGGTGGAATGTTATGTGTAAAATAATGCGGTTCATCGAGAGTTAGCGTTCGTGCAGTCGGTGCCGTGTTGAGTCAAAAAGGTTTCATAATTAAACCGAGAGTCTTAGTAGGGGTCTTGGCAGAACTCACTGAGATTGTATCTCATTGTTTATATGTTATATGTTGCTGATGACTTAGCTTTATGCTTAAGTTTATGTTTCCCTTTGTTGTCTATGTACTGCAACACTATGACTTTAGTGTTATATCTTTCTTCCGCTTTCTTGTATGATACTGAATACTATAGTTGCTGATGGTTTATGGTCTGAGAACCGTATCGTCTTGTTTGTGAATAAGACTGTTTGGTTTATATTTAGCGAAAATTTATAGTGATATTCAGTGTCTAAGCAGGAAATATATCTCTGATGTTCTAGGGATGGTACACTTGGGTATTTTTACTAAATGAAAATACAGGGGTGTTACAATTCTCGTTGACATTTTACTCTTTTTTAGTAATTATAAAATAGTTATTTGGTAATTTTTTGTAGTGGTTAAATTGATTGATTTTAACAAAAGTAGTTAAATTGATTAGTTTTAGTAGTTATTTTGTAATTTTTGGTAGGGGTTAAAGTTTTTTTACAATTCTTTTTTGACAATGGATAGTGGTTAATTGATTTATAGTGACTAATTATTTTATTAATTTCGTAGTTTGAGTAGATTATAAAAATAGTGAAAATTAATTTATAGTGACTAATTGTTTTTATAAAAATATTGACAACCGTTTTTTAAAAAAATTAAAAAAACAGTGTATAAAATTTTATTTTAAAAAATCGGTTTTTTTAAAAAAAAAATTGAATTTAAAAGAAAAACTGTATTGGTACTGTAGCGCGTCAGAAATGTCACTGTAGCGTACTATAGAGTGACATAAGCGCTACTGTAGCGTGTCAGACACGTCACTGTAGCGCACTGTAGTGATACTGTAGCATTTTGTCTTTATGTGGTGAATTGCCTATTTTACCCCTAAATTGTGATAAATGTCAGAATTTGGTGATGTCTAAAAATATAAATGTGCTAGCATATGTTTTGATTACATAGAAAGTATACTAATGTATAATCCTTATACTTACTTTAGTTTTCATGAGTTTGGCATATACGTTGCATCGGTGTTGTTGCTGGAGTTCATTTTCTTTCAATTTGTTAACCACAATTTATTTTACTAGTCGAACTTAAATATAACCGAATATGTTTTATTGCAAAGGCAGAATATCAGTACTTATTTATTTTTCTCTCTAAACTAAATCTAGCATGATGATATCAAAGACAAGAGTAAAAGCAATTTGGACCAAGCTCCTGCACACTAACATATAATTTTATTTATAATATGATTAATCCAAAAAAGCAATATGGACCCCCACACACAAGGACAAGAGTAAAAAGTAGAAAAAGACAGTAAAATAATACAAAATTACAAAAATTATAATTCAAAAAATAATAAAAAGAAGAAGCAGAGACAAGGCGCGCGGGCCATGCTGTTGGTTTCTCTTTTAACCCAAGTCACCTTTCTTCATGTTCTTTGTTTTTTCCCCATTTTTGTTCAAAGCAGAATAGGTGTCCACTTTTTGGTGTAAATTTTGTAGCTTGCTAGCCGTAAACAAATCAGAAATGGGGAGTTGGTTTCACAATGAGAGGCGATACAAGCATCGCATCCAATGCCACGTAAAGTAAATGTGTACTTTTCACCCACTAGTTTCATCCACTACTTTTATTCGCTATCTCCTAACGGATGGAACACAACAAATAGAGCTTTAGAATAGAAATTGACTTTTAATTAACTATACAATCCTTATATTTGCTTTAGTTTTTATCTGTTTGGCATATTCTTGAGGATAAGGCCATGGAAAAATCCCACTTGTACCCTTGTCCTTAACGGATTCAACATTTCAACCTTTATTTTACTCTCATATTTAAAGAAAAAAAGAGGACAAAAAAATAAAAAGAAAAAGCAGAGGCCATGTGCGCATGGCAATAGCTAGCATGTTGTTGCCTTCTATTTTACTCTCGCATGGCAATATTTCTATGCTTCAACACTTCACCTACACCATACATATTTTGGCTATAAATACAACCACGCAAATGGAATGAAGAGAAACAAAAAAGGATTTTGGAAGAGTAGAGTAATGTTATTTAGTCAAAATGTTCCAGCCAAAAATAGTTAAAAATCAAGTTATAATATGAGTTAACCACTCTCTCTCTCTTTCATCTCCGCTCTGTTTGTCACAGCCTGTTGCTCTTTCATCTCCACTCACCCCTCTCCCTCGTCCACCATTTTTCCCTCTCCACCACAGCAAAACCCCCTCTCCACCGTGAACCACCACTCTTCACCTCCCTCAAACCTCGCCCCCTTTCTCTGTTGCGGCTAGCTCTCTTCTTTCCCATCTCAGTGTGTAATGTTAGGGTAGGTCTCTGTCACTCATTCTAATCTATTTATTTTTCTATTTTATTTATTCTCTTTTTATTCATATTTCTTCCCTTGGGCTTATCAAATAAAAAATTTCTTCCCATTAAATAATCTCACACGCAAACAAGTAAAACGCAAGCAAACTTCCAGAATCCCTAACAACGTGACTACCATTCCATAACGTGAGGAAGAGATGAGGATGATGATAGATATGATTCTGGGAAATTAGGATTTTAGATCTCCTTGTGTTTTTTTTAAAAATTATTAACTATTTAAAAACAAATTATTATAATAAAAATAATTTTTTATAAAATTTAAAATCCCATGTGGCAATCCAACATGGCTTGCCACATCAGTTAAGTTGGGTCCATGTCAGTTAAGTTGACATGGCAATCCAACATCCCATTAAAATTTAAAATTTAATCTATTGATTATTATTGTTATTGTTATTATTATTACGTTATTTGTTTACATGTTTTTAAATACCCATTGTTTTATCGTGAACCCCTAGTCTCATTTCTTATTTTTTATTTATTTCAATATTTTGTTCACTATTTTTCAATTTGTTTATATTAACATCCCCTGATTCGGTTTCAAAATCTCTCTCTCGATTCATTATTTATTATTTTCATGCAATTTTTATTAATTTTTGAAAGTACACTTTAATCTAGCGTTTTTAAGTAAAATCAAATTCACATTCAAAAATAAGGTGTTAGTAATTGTCACTCTCTTTTTACTCATTTGGTCATTATAAACAACTTTAATTTTTAAATAGGCTATTAGTTGTCTTAGACCAGCCTTTGTTGGACAATTTAACTGAAATTGAGGTTTGAAACTTAGAAACGTTATCGATTTTGCATTCTCCAAGTGGAAGTGTCCGTTAGTGTGTGATTATATATGTTTATGAAAGCTTGATGGATATTGCTAGTCTTTTTCATCCATTTATCTATTAACAAGTAAATGTGCTCTTAATTTTCTGTATTAAGGAACTACTTTCATCCACTTCAAGGGATTATCATTATGAATTGTTGTCTATAATTAGCTTGTTATTTTGTTTTAGAAAAACAAACTTTGTTGATCAAACGAATTATTTTTTTTGGACAGAAAAAGTGGACTATGTTCAAATCGCTAATTTTTGCTGATGGACGGTTAGTACTGTATGGCATTACCATCGAGGTCCTATTTGCGAGATCACTACAAAAAAAAAGGTCATTTGCGACGGCAAAGTCCCTCGCTAAATCACCCAATTCCCTCGCTAACAGTCATTTGCGAGGGAATTAGCGAGGGACAACGTCCCTCGCTAATTCCCTCCTCGCAAATGCGATTAGCGAGGGATTTGGGTCCCTCGAGAATCGTCGATAGTTCCGTTTTTAGGATGAGACTACTACTGTGCTCACTTCACGCTTTCCAATATTGCACATTTGCCCAACAATGGGTGGGAACTCATTGCACGAGAGTCGAATTAATACACTTTGTTGTATCCGGCAACATTTCATTTACAATTCATGACCTTTGGCCCTCAAATGATGTGAGACTTTTTTCACACACTGTCGCACCAATGAGTAAAACACGGGACGTGTTCGTCATACCCCAATTGCCCATCCCAACATTTTGATCATGCAATGATTGGAAATTTAGAAGAGGTCTTTACAAAATCAGGTATTTTTCCAAATGAAGCGCCGCATTTACAACCAAATATAATTCTAAACGTTATAAGGGTATAATCACTTGCAGCGCAGCGCTGAATGCTTAGAAGAAATAGGAGTTTGTTTAAATGTTGGTCCCTATTTATTCATTATTGTCCCTATTATTATAAATGTCCTCCAAGAATATATTTGCCAAAATTAAGAGGATTGTAACACCCTAGGCTGGTCTAATCCCCATGTTTTCTATTTCTTTCTCTTTTTTTAGAAATTAAATTTTGGGAAAGTACTATTTTTCCTTCTTGCCAAAAAATGTTTACATCAGAAGGTTTTAACGAGGCTCCTTATCTATTTCTTTTGCTTTAAAAATGTATTTGTTTCTTTTCTCAATATAATATCTATTCGCTCATAATTCTCTTCGCCTCATATGTATACTATATATTGTGTATGCGATGATGAGTTATACTCAAGCAAGCGTGCAATAATAATTAAATATTGGCTTGGAATTCACATTTTCTCATCCTATATCACATATTGGTTATAAGCCATTGTTGGTCTTAATTTTAACTAGGATATCAACTATCTGATTAAGTTTAAACTAAAATCGATGATTGTGTTATTGTTTTGCCATGTACCACACATATCATTTAAATTTGCATGAGCTTTGCACCCATCTTAAAGAAATAAAGGCAATCATAATCTTATGGGTTTGTCGTATGAAAAGCCATAAAACAAGTTGGTTACTTGAAATTGTTTTCCCAAATATGTGGTTTTTGAATTGATATGCTCATGTCCTTAATAAAGTTTCAAAAAAACAAGTGTTAATCATTTGGGGGATGAATACCACTTAACATACTAGTGGTCAAATTCAGTCTTACAAAATCTTGGAAGATCTCCTTCTGGGCCTTAGTTTAAACCACATATCTGAATAGAGAAACCAACAGAAAAATACTGACAGATGCAGGCAGAGCATATGAGTAGTGTAGGAGACACTTTAAAGAAGAAAAACTACAATGGTTGTAGATTAAGGACACATATTTAAGCTAGTCAAAGATGGATATTAAAACAAATCAACATGCTTCATTATTAACCTGCAGATGTTGAATAATGATATACTACGATAATAGTAACAGAAAAGTGACATATATATAAGCCTCAACCTGGCAATGAGTTTTCTTAGCAATTAAATTAAGCATCCAAAATTCTGTGTAATCAGCCAAGTCAATCTATCTATTTATCTAGGCTTACTCCTTCGCAACAAAAATTTGGCTTAGTGAATAGTAAATTGGTTCGCAATGAATAAGAATGCCTTATAAATCCTTGTAATTGTGAATAAACATGATCTCCATATTCAGTGAGGATTTAAACAAGTTTTATCAAGTCAGAGGCACAAAGGGAAGTTTCATAGAAGAACAATACTTAATTGGGGAATTATGCAACTCATAAATACTTAAAACTCATCCTCAGAACTTAACATCTCCATGACTTGTGCATATATAACTTGAGACAGGCAACACTCTTGTCTTGTGGGTTGACTTCAGATTCTTAGTTTAGGCAGTGAAGTGAGTAAGATCTATAAGAAAATAGATTTAAAAGTAAATGAATGGTCACATTCTTGTTTAATACCTAGAGATCAGGTTTACTTTAGATGTTATAGTCTCATTTCATTCATATCTTCATAGCAGCAAACTACAAAAGTCCCATGTGCAACTCTTTCTCAACCAACAAAGTGAAATTCAGGTGTCTTACCTAACCACCTTAAACTCAAGTATCTAAATGAGACTAGAAAGGAACTAGAAAACTGCACAATCCCATTATAAACTCAAACTTCACAAGGACACTAATACTGTTGGGGATAAAACACGTAAAAGGGAGAAGAAAAGGAAGTGGCGGCGCTAAGGACAAGAGGAATAAGTAGGGCAATATAATATTAGGTAAAAGCTGCACTGAATTTCATAAAAGTAGGTCAGAATTACATGCTACTGACATCAGTATATATATACAATAAAACAGGCCCAGGCCCATAATTTCGACTAGGTTTCTAACTACACCTACTATAATTACAAGCAATAGAATTACTAGGCATATCTCAATATTCCCTCCTAATTCACATTGCTGAGCGACATCATTCCAAGCATTGTTCTCAGTTCTTCGAATCTTCCCTTTTGCAATGGCTTGGTCATTGCATCAGCTACTTGAAGTTCCGAACAGCAATATTCCAGATTCAGCTTCTCATTGTTTACTTGATCACGCAGGAAGTGATATCTGGTCTCTATATGCTTCGACCTTCCATGTGCGACAGGGTTCCTTGCGAGATCTATCGCAGACTTGTTGTCGATCAACAATTTCATTGCTTCGACCCTGTGCACTCCAATTTCGACCAGTAGCATGCTCAGCCATGATGCTTGACATGCTGCAAAGGAAGCAGCTACATACTCTGCTTCACAGGAGGACAACGCAACAATACTTTGCTTCTTCGAGCACCAAGAGATGGGTGTCGAACCATACATAAAGACATACCCACTTGTGCTTTTTCGATCACTCCTGTCTCCACTCCAGTCGGAGTCAGTGTAGCCAAACACTTCATTACCACTCTTCGACACACTCTTGCTAGGGAACAGAATACCATAACTTTGTGTTCCCTTTACATACCTTAGTACTCTTTTTGCAGCTGCCATATGAGAGCTTTTCGGCTTCTCCATGAATCTGCTGATCATTCCGACACTAAACATAATGTCAGGTCGAGTGTTGCACAAGTACCTCAGTGAGCCCACAATCTGTTTGAACAAGATGGCATCTACTTCAATCCCTTCGTCGTCTTTCGACAGCTTGCTGCTAGTGTCTGATGGTGTCGAAACTTCCTTGCAGTTGCTCATGTCGAATCTTTTCAGGATATCAGCTGCATACTTCGACTGGTGCAGGAGTATACCTTTACTTGTCTTGGTAAACTCCATCCCCAAGAAATATGATAGATGTCCCAGATCACTCATTTCAAATTCTGACATCATCACTTTCTTGAAGGCTTCGACTTCGACTTCATTGCTGCCAGTTACAAGTAGATCATCTACGTACAGGCACAACAACAACTGAGTCGAAGTTCCATTCTTCTTCACATACACTCCATGTTCATTAGTGCATCTAATAAACTTCTGAGCCAAGAGAAATCCATCAATTCTCTTGTTCCACGCTCTTGGAGCTTGCTTGAGCCCATACAGGGCCTTCTCCAGCTTATAGACTTTGTCTTCTTTACCCTTCGACTCAAAACCAGGTGGTTGACAAACATAGACTTCCTCCTCCAGAGGTCCATTCAGAAATGCTGACTTTACATCCAGTTGATGCAGGGGCCAGCCTCTATGACTTGCCAATGCTACTACCAATCTTATGGTTTCGATCCTGGCTACTGGGGCAAAGACCTCATTGAAATCCAAACCGGGTTTCTGCAGAAACCCTTTGGCTACTAGCCTGGCCTTGTACTTGGTCACTTCTCCATTTGGCTTGACCTTGGTCTTGAAGACCCACTTCACCCCTATGGCTTTCTTTTCTTCTGGAAGTTCGACTAGCTTCCAAGTATCATTCTTTTCGATTGACTTCAACTCGTCAACCATTGCTTCCTTCCACTGCTTGTGACTAAGGGCTTGCTCCAGGCTCACTGGTTCTGCTTCTGCCATTAGCGCAAAGTGTGTCAGGTCTCCCTCTGCTGTAATAGCAGAATCTGGGTAAGTGTCGAATCCTTCTAGTCTTACTGATCTCTGCCTTTCCCTTTGCGACCTCCTTAAAGGTTCGACAGCAATGGGTCCTTCTGGCTCTTCAGTTTCGACCTCTTCATTCTGATTATCTCGATCAGAGACTTCGTCGAAGTCCATCATTGTAGTTTTCTCACAGCCTTCTTCCCAGTTCCAATGTTTCGACTCATCTACTACGACATCTCTGCTTTTCACTATTTTCTTCTGCACAGGATCATACAGTTTGTATGCTCCTGTCGAATGATAGCCAACAAGGATCATCTGTTGTGCTCTATCATCCAGCTTGCTTCTTAGTTGCTCAGGGACATGTCTATAGCATACTGAGCCAATTATTCTGAGATGCTTGACACTTGGCTTTCTTCCTAGCCAAGCTTCTTCAGGTGTCTTTCCAGTCAATCTCTTTGTGGGACATTTGTTCAGAATGTACACTGCTGTGGCTACAAGTTCTCCCCATAAGCTATGAGGTAGCTTCTTCTCCTTCAACATACTTCTTACCATGTTGAGGATGGTCCTGTTTTTCCTCTCAGCAGTACCATTATGCTGAGGCGTGTAAGGTGCAGTGACTTCATGCACAATTCCTTCTTTCTCACAGAATTCGACAAATCCATGAGAATTGTACTCACCACCTCCATCACTTCTAAGGGTTTTGATTTTACACTCACTCTGCTTTTCGATCATCACCTTAAACTTCTTGAATATTTCCAGTACTTCACTCTTCCTTTTGATTAAATATACCCAGGACATTCTAGTGTATTCGTCAATGAAGGTGACAAAGTACTTATTCCCTCCTAAGGAACATACTTCGAAAGGACCACAGACATCAGAAAATATCACCTCTAGCTTCTTCCCTGCTCTGCTAGGTACTTCTGATTTAAACGAGTTTCTTGGTTGCTTCGACTTGCAACAACTCTCGCAAACTTCGACAGGTACTTTTACTGCAGGCAACCCATGAACCATCTTCTTTTCATGTAGTTGACTCAAGCTCTTGAAGTTGAGGTGGCCATATCTTCTGTGCCACTTCCAGTGCTCCTCTTCGACAGTACTTTTGAGGCAATGTTCTTCGACTACTTGCAATTTGACCTTGAAGGTTCTGTTACTCTGCATTAACACCTTCAGAATCAACTTCTTGGTCGAATCAAACAGACTGAGACTGTTATCACCCATTTCGACGGTGAATTTCTTCTCGATCATCTGCCCAATACTTAGCAGATTGCTTTTCATAGCTGGTACATAAAATACCCCTTGGATGTAGCACCACTTACCATCTTTCGACAGGAACTTTATGGTACCTACTCCTTCAGCAGTAACTTTACTGTTATCTGCAAACCTTATCTTCTTGCTTATCTGCTCCAGTTCGACAAACCACTCCTTGTGACAACACATGTGATTTGAGCATCCTGTGTCGAGATACCATTCGACAGACTTTTCTTCAGTCGAATTTGTATCAGCCTTCAACAACAGTAATTCTGGGTCAGTAGCTGTCATGAATGACAATTCGTCATCATCATTGCTGGCAATGTTGGAGGCATTACCAGTGTTGCCACTGCCCTGCCACACACACATCGCACAAGTATTTTGAGCATCACAAGTGAATCCACTTATACAAGTGTTCCCACTATTTTGCTCGCTACTTTCAGCAATTCCTACATCGAGTCGAATCTCATCTTCGACAGCCATCAACATTAACTCCTCTGAGTCAGAGTCTGAGTCACCATCATTAGCAAACTTGGCTTCTGCATCTTTATCCCTAGGAACTTTCTTGTTTTTACACTTGTTCCTATAATGCCCAAATTGCTGACAGTTATAACACTGAACTTTCGACAGGTCTCCCTTCTTCTTGTCGAAAGATCCTTGTTCTTTCTTCTTACTGCTTGATCCCTTTTCTCTACCCTTCTCCTTGTTGCCTGCCTTCCAATTTCTCTTAGAGGAGTATGAAAGTAAGGCTTGTTCAGTTTCTTTCTCTGAACTTCTCTGCCTTATTCTCAATTCATGCGCCTCTAAGGAACCCTGAAGTTCATCTAACTTCAATGTATCTAGGTCCTTGGATTCTTCAATAGCAGTAACAACGTAGTCGAATTCCAGGGTTAGGGATCTGAGTACCTTTTCGACTTTCTTTACTTCAGTCACAGTTTCACCATTACCTTTCATTTGATTAGTTAATGCTACTAACCTCGTAATGAAATCTCCAATCGATTCTCCATCTGTCATCTTCAAGCCCTCGTACTGCTTCCTGAGCGACTGTAGACGTATCTTCTTCAGCCTATCTGCTCCTCCATACGAGTTCTTTAGGATGTCCCAAGCTGCCTTTGCTGAATCACAGTCGATGATCAGGTTCAGGATGTTGGAATCAACGCATTGGTGAATCAAAAACAACCCTTTTCCATCTTTCTTCCTCAGCGAATGGTGGTTGTTCCTCACCGCTTCAGTGGCGTTTGCTGCCAAGGGTGGAACACCATCATTCACGACATCAAGAACATCTTGATATCGGAACAGCACCTTCATCTGCGCACACCAACGTTCATAATCCTTTCCGTCGAAGATTGGGAGGTTCCCCGGAATACCTCCACCAGAGTTGTCTCGCGCTGCCATGAAACTTGATAGATTTTGTAAGGATCTAACAAGCTCTTGATACCAGTTTGTTGGGGATAAAACACGTAAAAGGGAGAAGAAAAGGAAGTGGCGGCGCTAAGGACAAGAGGAATAAGTAGGGCAATATAATATTAGGTAAAAGCTGCACTGAATTTCATAAAAGTAGGTCAGAATTACATGCTACTGACATCAGTATATATATACAATAAAACAGGCCCAGGCCCATAATTTCGACTAGGTTTCTAACTACACCTACTATAATTACAAGCAATAGAATTACTAGGCATATCTCAATAAATACAAACGAAAATTAGAATCTACTAGAACCAAAAAATAGATTGATGACTCAGGTTTGTCAGGTTATTGACAATAAACTAAAGGTTTGGTATTAGAGGGTCCACAAAGGTTAGGCTTCTAAGAATCAGAATCCAAGATTGGAGATATTACTAATTAAAGAGAAATTCTCATTAAGTAAGATGAATGATAAATGTCAAGTTAAATAATTTCGATTAATTTTTTTCTACCAATTCTTGCATACTTCATAACTGCATTCGGTCACAACACATCCAGACAACACAGAAACAAATTATTTTGTTTGAAGTAATTCCAAACAACACAAACAAATTTCTCAAGCACAGACACAAGCATCAAGGTTCTAAATAGCGGTCGCGGTCACGGTCGCGGTCGCGTTAAGGCTTTCGCGTTTTCGGCCGTTGCGGCTGTTGCGTTACAAGTCGCGGTCGTCGCGGTGTGAATTAATCAAAATAATGCATAAATTTTATTAAAATTATTTGTCGCGGCCGTTTTGTCGCGATAACGGTCACCACCGAGACAGTTTTGTCGCAGCCGTTTTCGGTGTAACGGACCGTTTTTTAGAACCTTGACAAGCATATCGAAGACTGCTAATAGGTGAAATAAAACCCTAGAAAGTAGAAAAAAGCTGAGTTTCAAGGACGGACGCGAGACATAGTTTGGTAACCGAGAGACAGCTAGGCGACCGTGAGACAGCAAAATCGCGAGACAGTGAGACGGTGAAACGGTGAGATGTTGAGACAGAATGGGAGAGCAGGTGACAGCGAGCTAGTGAGGGGGAGGGAAAGCAGGTGACGGCAAGCTAGAGCCGAGGGAGTGTTTTAGCGCAACGATGAGCTAGTGAGAGGGATGCGTGTTTTGTGAGCGCGAAAGAGAGAGGGAATGTTAAATCACTTTTCTCAATGACTGTTTAATTCATACATCCAGAAACTTAATTTATGGACATGGACAAAACTCATCCTAGAATTCATCAACTACTCAACAACAGGTGTTCCAGAAACTGAGTTTCCTGAAACCACGAAACCTATGATTTTGCAGGTCCGTGGGTGGTGGTGGAGGCACGGTGGATGTGGAGGGGAGAGATGGCGGCGCGGTGGTGTTTTAGGTGGGGAGGCAGTGGTGGGCGGTGGTGGTGAGGCGGTGGAGGGTGGTTATGCTTTGAGAGGGGTGGGTGGGGGAGGGGAGAGGTGGTGGAGCCATGAGGGAGGAGGTGGTGGTGTCACGCCGACGGCCTGGCAGTGGACGATGGCGAACCATGATTGGGGTGGGGTTGGGTGGTTGGTTACATGTGGTGGTGGGATGTGGTGGGAATTTGGATTAAGATTCGAGTGATAAGGGTATTTTAAGGTTTTAATGGGAATAAATGAGTTTTTGGGGGTGAGGGGGGGAAAAGTGGGGTATAAAGTGCAACGTCCCCGCAAATATGGATAACCGGCCCTGCTAATTCTAACTCAGTCTTAACCAACTTCACACACGGATTAGTACGAGACGAATGTTTGAGGAATGACGTGGTGGGTTTGTAAACCAACTTCACACACGGATTACCCTAATTTCTGTCAAACTCAATGATGTTTTATTCATCAAAATATGGCACATCGTCCTTCTTGCGTTTCGTCAAAATGCATCTCGTACTAAATATCAATACTTCAATGTTAAATAGTATAGTGTAACATCCCTAAAATAATTGTTTCAATTATTTTAGTTGATTGTTTCTAATTGTATTGGTTAGTCAATAATTTTAATTGTGAGTTGTTAAATGAGTTGGTTAATTGTTGATTGAGTCGTTGATTGATGATTTATTGGCTTAAATGATCTATTAGAATGCATTATGTGCTAGTTTAAATAAATGAAATGTGTGTTTGTGAATAATTTTAGTTAATTATTGCTAAATTAAGTAATTAATTGATGACATGTGATATTTGGGTGCATTGTGTACTTGCTTGTTAATTCTATGGTATGAAAATTTGCAATTTAATTGTCAACTATGTGTTTTCCATGGAAGTTTTTATTATAATTGATTGGTTTAATTGACTAAATGTGAAACTTGTATGCATTGTGTACTTGTTGTTTATTCAATAGTGGTTTAAGTGAGGAATAATGAGTAAGGGTGAAATGGGAATTTCACATCACCAACATTCACTTACTCCCATTATCATCAGCTGAACCCTTCCTTTCAAAAACATTATTCATTCCCAAGGTAAAACATAACATATTTTTTGAGAGAACTAGAAAGGGGAGAAAGAGAGAGGGTTTCGACCGAGAGGGAGAGAAGGAAGAGCGAAACCAACACAAACCCTCAATTTCACCAAACTTTCAACTGAAACTTTTTCTACTCACTACAATCTCACCATAGAACACTATTAGAAGCACAAAACTCAGCTTGGTCAACTCTTTTCCTCACCTTCAAATTCGAATTGCATGTAAGTTTTGGGGTTGAGTTAGTGAAGAACTCTTGTTGCATGTTGGCTTGGGAGGTTCTTAGAGGCTTAGTTCAACCTACATTGTGGATGGGAGTGCTCAAGGGCTAGATTTAGAGGCTGGATTTGAAATTGGGGATTCTTGGTAGCTCTTGGGGTGCATTGAACATCTATTCTTGCTTGCTAGTGTTTAAATTCAGTTTTTGGGGTGAGTTCTTAACCCACTTTTGTTTTCAGTTTTTGCAGGTTTGCTTTGAGTTGTTTATAGAACAAATTAATCAAATGTATGTGTATTGGTGTTGGTTAAAATTCTGGAAATTTGTTCTAAGATGACCTAAGTAAGTTGGTAAACCCTTGGTTGTGTTTGTGGCTTAAGAAGTAATTGAGGTGTTTGATGTAGTGTTTTGATGTTTTTAATCTCTTGACATTATCCCTAAATTGATGTTTTAAGTCTGTTTGGAAGTTATAATTCGAGTTGGGGAAGGATTGGGAACAAATGGATTGAAAGTCAAAACTCAAAACTACAAAACAGGGCATCTGATGCTCTGACACGGTCCGTGTGAGCCCACACGGGTGCCCGTGTCAGTTTCGGTTTGGGCAGATAAATTCTGCAAACCAGTTGACACGGCCCGTGTTGTCCAACACGGGTACCCGTGTCAGCATCAGGTTGACCACTCTTTTTCTTACTATTTTGCCCTTTAATTCATTGTTTCTCAACCCTAATCCAACCCAAATTATATGAGATGCCAATGGAGATTGTTTGAACTTGTTTTCAATGATTGTATTGAGTTCGGAGGTCGCGGTTAAACGGTTTTGTGTCATCTTAAAAATCCTTTTCTAAAACGCGAGTGAGAAAACACAAAGTGTCTAAGTAATTAAATGCATAAAACACTATAGGGATGACGATCCCAAGAGGTTAAGTAGCGTACTTGGAATGGGAGGTCATGTCTCCTGAGTTCAAGGCCCAGATTGATTATCCGGGTTGGGTCTAAGGCCGAAATTGATTATCCTGATTGGGTTCTCCGTTGTGGTTGACGTTGTTCAACTACTAATGGATTACATTACGACAAGTGAAAAGATTAAGTAAAAGACAACGCGAGGTTCAGTGAGGGGTCGCGAAAGAACTCACTGAGATTTGTAATCTCACCCTTTTATGTTGTATGTTTTCAGATTGACAGGTTAAGATCAAGCGAGGCAAAGAAAAGTAGCAGTTGTAGTGGCTACCGAGTTAAGGGATCCTTCGAGATCTATGTTAAATGTTAGTTCACCCTAGTTGAGGGTTATGTATTATAATTCGTGACACTTTAGGTTTTAAGTTCGTAATTAAATTAATGTATTAAGTCTAATTCGTTCTTGGATTTGAACTATGTTTAAGGAATGACATCATGTAAACTATTTCAGTTATGTCATTATTGTTATTCTTTTTGGTATTTATACCACTCGGGACTATGTTTATTCAAATCCACTAACGGGTTAGAACTCTGATTATATAAAAATGGTTAACAGCCTATACTTTATGACGTCTAAAGTTTGGGGTGTTACATATAGCCACCTAGTTGTATACATGAGAACTTGTAAGGTATTCAACCAGACACTACAAGAAAACCTTGATTTACCCCGAAAATTAGTGAGGGGCCATAAATCAGTCGCAAATAATAACATTTCTGACGGATACATCAGTCACAAACTTTTTTAGTAAAAGGCGGTAATTTTGGCGCCTTCGTTTGTGACGGAAATTTGAATCGGTCAGTAATTGTGAGGGAACATCGGTCATCCGTCACAAACGTTAAAACATTAAACTTCACCCTTCCTCTCCTTCGACCTCTCATTTCTATTCTCTCTCAAGCTCTCACTCACCCACTCGATTCTCCCTCCACCACCGCCGCCGAAAACCCCAAAACCCTCCACCACCGCGTCATTTTCCTTCTCCTTCTCCTTCTCCCAGCACCTCAAGCCTCAAACCTCAAACCCCCAAATTCCCCCTTCTCTCATGGACGAAAACCATCCTCTCTCGTGTGATTCTCTTTCTCTCAGCGCCTCTCCTCTCCTCTCCTCTTCTTCTTAAAGGTAAGTAATTTTCTTCTAGTTTACTTCTAGTTGATAGAAAACTCCCAATTTTCGGTTGAATCAAAACCCTAACCCCCTATTCATATTTTTTACATAGCCCCAATAATGTCATTCTTCTTCCTATCTGCTCCTTTGGCATTCTGGCCCAATAATTTGAAGCTTGCATGTATTTTTTCAGCATTCAAGCATAATTTTTTTAGGGTTTTATTGTTGATAAGACCTGGAATTAGTTGCTGCTATGGTTTTGATTGTAATTTTGCATGTTGTTGTTGTTGCTGCCTATCATCGGTAGTTGATCCTCCTTCTTTCGTTGCAGGATGTGTTTCGAAAAACAAAATTTTCACGGGGACTTGGATGTGGCCGTGAAAGCTACACTCTGTAGCTTCATTGTAGACGCATTCAATATATCTCCAACATGTCGATTGGTTGTTTTTTTGGGTCTGTTTTTTTGGTTGCTTAATCTGTTTTCGATCGGAACGAGAATCGGAAATGAGCGGAAAAGCAGATTTCGCGAAAAATCGCAAAATCTGCACCAGACAGATCCCCATCGCGTCGCGACCAAGTGTGTTTTTGCAACGCAAATGTTTCTGACTCTTTTCGCGTCGCGACGGCACAGTTCGCGTCGCGACGGTTTGCAGATTTTTAGCAACTGTACACTGTTTTTGTTTTCGCGATAACTTTTTATCCGGGAACCCGATTGAGGTGTTGTAAGATCCGTTTGAAAGCTTATTCAGATGCCTAACTGAATATTCTATTTTTAAGGTGAAATTAACTGTTTTTGGAGTTGTAAATTGTGTTGAAAAGTGATGAATTAGTATGCGAGAGTAAATGTGAATTAAATGTTCAAATATTTGTCTGAGGTAAATGAACCCTGAGTTCATATCATTGTAGATATATTTATTATATCGAGTTGGGTGACGAACCATGGTTTTAACATACTAGGAGGGGCAGTCATGATCCCCCACCCTAGGCTCCGTGCCAATAGGAGAATATACTATTAGTAAGGGGGTTCACCGAGATTAGCACTGGATTGCAGTCGGTGTTATGTTATGAGTGTTGTTGTACGTACACCGGGATTATCACTGGATTGCAGTCGGTGTCGCACTGAGTTATAACACGTTCACCGGGATTAGCACTGGATTGCAGTCGGTGTCGTGTTAATTTAAAAAGGATTCTTATTTGAACCAAGAGAGTTAGTAGGGGTCTCGGTGAACTCACTGAGATTGTATCTCATTGTTTATATGTTGTTGTTTTACAGAGAAATAGGGAAAGAAAGGACCACAGAGGCACGAGTAGGTTGAGCTCGGACTGGTTGCTGACGACTTAGCATTATGCTTAAGTTTATATTTCCCTTTGTTGTCTATGTACTGCAACACTATGTCTGTAGTGTATATCTTTCTTCCGCTTTCTTGTATGATACTGAATACTATAGTAGCTGATGGTTTATGGTCTGAGAACCGTATCGTCTTATATGTGTATAAGACTGTTTGGTTTATATTCAGCGAAAAATTATAGTGATATTCAGTGTCTAAACAGGAAATATATCTCTGATGTTCTAGGAATGGTACACTTGGGTATTTTTACTAAATAATAATACCGGGGTGTTACAGTTGGTATCAGAGCGGTTCGACCTAGTCGGACTTAGCTACTGGGGTCTTTGCTTTCTTCAGTCGTGATTTTCTTAGTATGCTATTAGACATTGAGCTTGATCAACTTAATACTTTGTGCATATTTCGCAGAATCATGGCCATAAGAGGTAGAGGCGTCCCTCCTGTAACACCCCGTTAATTTCTATCTTGTAGAAATTACCGAAGCTTACTACTGGCATACATCAGAGTGACTTTCCTTTTTAAAATATTGAACACATACTAAACTTCGATAAATCACTCATCGAACGTGCTTACATATCTGAACATAATATATATAAAATCGGTCCTTACACCTTCAACTAGTGTTCAATACTCAAAAACCGAAAGTCTGCGGAAGCGATTTACAACTTGAAAGACATAAGTCGTACAATCGAGTAGTCTTAAGATACTGAATAACAATACCGAAATACAAATGAAACTGAATAACAAGACATAATGAAATAAAGATAGCGGCAGCTCCTCAAGCGTCTCCATAGCCGTGCCTCACTGGCTTCAACTTTCCCTGCTTAACTGAAAAACAACAACAATGGATTGGGTGAGACAACTTGTCTCAGTGAGTTCTATCGCGACCCCTTACTAATCCTCTCGGTTCAATTATGCTTGATTCATTATCTAAAACTCATAGTCCTCAAAGTTGACTATGTGGTGGTACTAATCTCAATCACTGAGCCTAAACCATGAACTATGCTCAATCACTGAGCCTAACAATGAACTATGCTCAATCACTGAGCCTAACAATGATTCTTAGCGTGTCACCGGTCACTTGGCATAATAAGCTTCCGGTGAACCCGTCCCCACTAATCACTAGTGGGTCCCTAACGGGGCCTAGGTTCATAAGGCTCATGACTGCCTCTCCCCCAGCACACTAATACTAAAATAGGGTCGTCACCCTAACAATGATGTATATGATATACAATAACAATGAACAATGAAAACTACTCAATCACTGAGCTTTAACATGACCTAATCTTATTCTGAACATTAGGTGATCTAATTATTAATTTAACCTTATAATTTAGTGATCTCACGTGGATTACTAAGGTTTGCTAACTTAACTTAATAATCTTACTAAACCAGTCAATCCAGCACAATACATCAATCACAAAGTCATAACATGAAATCAATGGTCACTCACATGAGCATTCACTTAACCTGAACATAACCCAAACATAACCAATCATAAGGCACTAACTTAACTTGGATCCAATCACAGTCAATTACCACTCAATTCAGGGCAATTCAATTGTAGTAACATTGGGGAAGGTGGAAGGAAGGATTAGAAAGCAATTGGAATCGTTCGGAATGATTTAAAACACTTTTTAAAATAGGCAACCCGAAGACCACGCACGACTCGTGCGCCCATACACACGATCCGTGCGTGACTATCATTTATCGTGTCATTCCGTTCCGATCCCTAATTACTTCCCGATCGACACTACCACTTTAGTCATAGCCAAACATATAGAATTACAGTGCTCCCATCCTAGGGGAACCTTGGGGAGTGGATTGGAAGGGACTTAGGACCAATCGGAATAGCTTAGGACGTACTTCGAAATTTCGCATCAGAAGGATACGCACGGTCCGTGCGCCTTGGCACACGACCCGTGCGCATTTTCAAAAACGGCACCAGTGATTCCAGAATCTCACGCACGACCCGTGCCCAAAGGCACACGGTCCGTGCGTGACTAACAGTGTTGCAGAAAAACAGTTTTTTCGCGTTTTCTTTCCTATTCCGATCGTTCCCGTGTCCATTCCGATTCACCTTCAAACTCAATAACACAACAATACACATATTCATGGTTTTTCCTAGTGAGTTATAGAACTCGCCTCTTGGACGACAATAGCAATAGACACCGAGACTTCACGATCACACGGTGACTCCAAATTTTCCCAAACCGCTCCAATTAACTTCCAACTGAAAACCCAGCCACTGAACTACTTTCTAGGTTGCTCTAATTTGTGTTTCAGGTACAGGGGCTGGCTCTACCACTCTCCAACATAACATGCAAGGGACAGATTTGGTGTTTGGCCATGTGAAGCTCAAGGTGGTCTTCAATGGTGGAATGTGGTGGAGAAGAAGGATGGTTTCGAAAATTGTATCAATGGAGAGAGGATAGAAAACTGAAACTAATGGTGAAATCAGATTGTACATGCAAAGCATTTCTGAGGAACTCTCCCTTCTCCTTCTTCCTTCTCTCCCTCACGCCCCATTCTCTTTTCTCTCCTCTTTGGTTTATGTTTTCAGAACTTGGAGATAATGAAGAGTGTTTTTCTTCATGTTCAGCTGAATGGGTATTTAAAGGGGTAGGGCGAAAAGACAACATTGCCCCTCACTTAACATTTCTTTCCTAATGACTTCATTCAGCCCAAATTATTTTAATTAACAAAATAAATCACTAATTACAAACAATTATCACACTTAAACAATCCAACAAATTATTTTTCAACACATTATTTTCAAGCAACTCCTTTAAATCAAAAAATATTTCACGCCAAATAATTTAAATAGCGAAAATTGGGGATATTACAATCACCCCAACTTTTAAAAATTTTGTCCTCAAAATTGGACCAATCAAAACAATTAGCATATAATATACCTTTCGCCGAATTATCAACGGCCTTGCCTTTCGGAGCGTCCAACACAAGGACTATTCCCGCTTGCGGAGTTAGCATTCCATTCTCGGTTCCTCTTCCTCGCTGGGCACTCCTTGGCATAGTGCCCTTCCATTTTGCAGTAGAAGCAACGCTTTGATCCTAGGTGACATTCTCCTCCATGGGGACTTCCGCATTTGCCACAGTTGGCGGGCTTCAATAATTCCGACGTCTGCACTTGCTTACCTTTGCTGGAGACACCTCTTGGTTCTTCCTCCGGAGTGGACCCTTCAGCCGCTTTCCTCTTCTTTACTGGGCACTTGTTGGCATAATGCCCTTCTCCCTTGCAATAAAAACACGCGGTCGATCCTAGACGACACCTTCCGCTATGGGGCCTTCCACACGCCGAACACTTAACGGACCTCGGAATTTCAGCTACCACAACTTTCTTTCCTTTGATGGAGGTATTCCTCGGTTCAACACTTGGGGTTGGCAATTCCAATGCCTTCTTTTTCCCTTTTTCATTCGTTTTCCTTTCCTCATTCGCTCCGTTGAGATTTGTTTCTGCAACATACGCTCGCTGCTGCTAACTCATCAGTTCGTGATGCATCCACATCATGTCCTGCATCATCTGTTGTTGATTCACGATCACGTTCTGCTTCCATTCAGATTGAGGATCGACAGGGACGCTTCTCCTACTTCCACCAGCCATGATTCTGCGAAATATGCACAAAGTGTTTAGTTGATCAGGCTAAACGTCTAATAGCATACTAAGAGGAATCACACTTAGAGGAGTTAAGAGACTCATGATTCTAAGTCCGACTGGGTCGAACTGCTCTGATGCCAATTGTAACACCCCGTTAATTTCTATCTTGTAGAAATTACCGAAGCGCACTACTGGCATACATCAGAGTGACTTTCCTTTTTAAAATATTGAACACATACTAAACTTCGATAAATCACTCATCGAACGTGCTTACATATCTGAACATAATATATATAAAATCGGTCCTTACACCCTCAACTAGTGTTCAATACTCAAAAACCGAAAGTCTGCGGAAGCGATTTACAACTTGAAAGACATAAGTCGTACAATCGAGTAGTCTTAAGATACTGAATAACAATACCGAAATACAAATGAAACTGAATAACAAGACATAATGAAATAAAGCTAGCGGCAGCTCCTCAAGCGTCTCCATAGGTAGTGGGAGGTGTGTTTAACTTGCACTTATGCCTCAGGTGCAAGGTTCGATTCCCACGGAAGGCAAAAATTCTACAAGGGGGTAGAGAAGACCGTGATGTAATAGTGCTGGGGTGGCCAATGCGTTGGACCTGGGCTGTTACAGTTTGCTTCACCTTGGTTTGGGTTGATGGCACATAAGTTTTCCTTATCTACTTGTGTGTGGCCAACTGTTGAAGCTCCATTCTGGACAACTATATATTTATTGGTGCATTGTGAGTATGATATACATTGCGTATAGAATATAGTTACATTGAATTCCAATGTGTTTGCATTACCACTAAAGATTAGGTGGAATGTTTAGTTCTAAAATAATTAATACTACTATTAATATATAATTTACATAGGTTGAATTAAAACAGATTCACCAAATTTGAAATGAATGTATATTATAAGTACCAGCGGTAATATCCAAAAGCGGTGTGCTTCAGATACATGATTGTTGTCCTTCATATGACGGCATTGGTGAGTTAATTAGGCTATACATTCCTGTGAATGGACAAAAAAATTCATGGAGAGTTAATACATTTTTATAGGTATATATTGCGTACGAAATCCAATGGGAAGTGAATAACATTCTTAAAGAATTAGGTAAGATATAAACCTGATGTCATGATTGTTTGTTGATGTGGATTAAAACAATAGCTATATGGGTAGTGTATGACTGGTGACCCAATGTCCAATTGTCTATTAGAAGCTGTAGTGCCTGTGAATGACCCAATTGATTTAGGAATGTTACAAATGTGAAGGAAAAATGACATTGGTCTGTTAGAATTTTTATCCATATTACCTTCAGCTGGGTTTGTTGGAATTATCTTCTCTTTTCCCTTTGAGCAACTACTCTTAATACCAGATATAGTAACACCTGTAAAAATTGAGAGATGTCGAAATCACTCACCCTCAAAAGAAATAAACTGAACTGGAAATTGTGGACACATAATCCACTTTAGTACTTAAAAAAAATACAAACTTCATAATATAGATATTTAAAAACACAATGACATCCTTAAAGTCACAGCTTCTCCTTCTTTATCTCCTTTAGGACGACTCCGTTAGGTTGGGTTGGGTAGGTGACAAATGGGCAAGGCCTCTTCAGCTTAGGAGTGATATCGCTATCGTTGCTCGGGTCAACAATTGGTGTGCCATCCTTAGCAACGTCAACTTGGGATCCAGAGTCTGCAAACGTTGGCAGCAGGTTCTGGTATAAGAGATAATGTGTTCAACCCATTATTATTAGATAAATTGAGCGGTTACATAACCAGTTGCAACAGAACCGGTGCATAAATTGCTAATCTATAATAACACAAAGACCTAAAAATAGATCAAATAAGGATTGACAAACACCTGAGACAAATCTGAAATCCTCTGTTCTTTAACAACAGTGGAGGCAGTCTGTGTGGGTGAGACTTCAGTTGGGTTACGCTATAATAAAAAAATCCAATATATAGTTATAACTGAGCAAGCACAAATGAGTTCAAGGAAAGAACATAGTTATAAATACTATTAGATATGTAATCACATAGTGATCAACGTAACACCTGGGACAAAGCTGAGATATTGAGAGCCTCATCAGCATGTATAGTATTCGTTGTATTAGGGACCACAACCTGGCCAGTCTAAAATTAAAAAAATTGAAAACAGGTGTGTAGTGGCAACAATAGGAGTATTAATTATACTTGTTAATATGTCGTATTCCAATACCTCGCCAGCATTTGTTATCTCTTTAAATTTGGTTAGCACCCCCTCATCGGTGCCAACTCTTTTTACACGAAATGTGCGTTCCCATCTATCATTCGCCAACCCATCACAATGAACCTTGAAGAGAAAGCCTTTTCCAATCAGATCAGTGATCTGGCTAGGAAAGTTTAAAGGATTTGCATTCTGCAAAAAAAATCATACACAGAAAATACAATTAATAACGATATAGTGTGTAGAGTTTCTTCAGAATGTCTATGTCACTTAAATAAACAAAACTTAAAAGATCATTTGTAAACCTCTGCTGATTCAATGAGATCAGAACATGATTGTCCTAGCAATATGCCAGCTTCTCGATCAAATAGGACAAATATAGCGGAATCAGTGTCATCTACGACACGTAGCCTCAACAGGTACCTCTAGACGAATAACGAATAATATAGTAGCTTGTAATTACTATCTTCAATCGTTAAATGAATTGTCAGGCCAATAAGATATTATTTACGACAACTCACCGAGGGGTTACGTTGACCACATGCTTGTTGCACTTATCACAAAAGTACAAATCCTCATCGGGATATACCTTCTTATGGCAACGACAGGCCGTGTACCACCAGTCCCCATCCCCCGCTATGAGGTTGACAGTCGCATACACGACAAAAGTACCATGCTGATTTTGAATGTAAATATAGGCATAGATCGTGAAAAAAAGCTCTATCAGAAATTTGCATAGGGACAATATATTGAGATTACCTGCTTAGAACTTTTCAACTGGTTAAGGTTAGCAGGTTGAGTTTGCGTAAAGAACTCTTCATCTATCGGAGACGCCTTAGGGGTTTGTAGTTGAGTTAAGAAACTATTTGAAGACTCCCATGATTCCGACATGCTGCAAAAAATATTGTTTATCATTAAAAAGATGAATCAAATCGCTCACAAAGATAGATAAATAAAAGATATATCAGCTCATTGACATAAATATAACTACTTGTTTCGTAATTTAGTAGCTTCAGGGACATCAGGATTCAGCAGTAGCCTACTTGAATGCATGGTACTTATGAGTCCGGGTTTCCCTATAAGTTTGTCAATAAAACATTTAGTATATAGTTAGGCTGATATGACAAACAAATAAATAGCATACTTTCACATACAAAACAGCATGTAAGAATTCAACTCATTAAATGATGTAAATTACGACCTTGAAAGACTTTCAACTTTGCTAAAGTGATCGCTATGACAGTGTTGCGTGGATCTCCAGCAATAACAAAGGCTTGAAGCTCATTGTTGGTGCGAAAAGTAGATGTGCAAGTATACACAATCGCAACAAGTAATATAATGATAAGTAAAGTTCGTTCCCACAGGGATTGGAATTAGTCTAAGAAGTTTAAGTGATTAGCAACTTAGTACAGCAAGTATGGTGACAAATAAAAGTGTAGAGTTGTAAACATAATGATTTGAGATAAAATAGTAGTGAATTGAAAGTATTTAAGAGTGAGTTGGATAGCTCAACAGTTATGTAAATTCCCAAGAGTAGTGTTCTATAACATTAGACGCTGTAGCGTTAAGCGCTGTAGCGTTAAGCGCTGTAGCGTTAAGCGCTGTAGCGCTACAAGGTTAACAGACGCTGTAGCGGCATGGTGGCGTGCCTTTCAGCACTATCGTCAGGGCTATGTTACAAGACTCCTATGTCTAGGCTCTAAATAAGTTTTACCCCTGTATATTAAGATCTTACAACATGTACCTTATGAACTATTACTCCCCTATGTCTAGGGTTAAGTAGTGCTTCCCTTAAATGTCTTTAAAGGATTTTCATTCATATCATTCCTTGAGTTCTCTTTGTAAACCATGTCTGTACCCACAAAGCCCCCTTATTTTAGTTGATCATTCCCAAAACAAAGTTGAAAGCATTATGACACAAGGAATGAAACGCAACCATCATAATATTATATAAAAGCTACTCAAGGTTCATTACACACTAAGAACAA
The DNA here is from genome assembly GCA_039519185.1 of Astragalus membranaceus. NCBI lineage: Eukaryota > Viridiplantae > Streptophyta > Magnoliopsida > Fabales > Fabaceae > Astragalus > Astragalus membranaceus. The sequence goes on along the minus strand of CM076848.1, from coordinate 167,279,143 downwards.
TCCAACTACAACAAGTTTAGCTCATGACAAACTTCATCATCGCAATACAAACAAACAAGCTTATATTACCGTAGGTAGAGAAGAGGAAAGTGGTTGCAAAAGATGAACTCCAAGAATCCCAAGTCACATTCGTTGGATGAATCTAGGGCGTGAGCAAACCTTGGATGAAAATCTAGAAACTATACTAAAAACAAAAGCTTAATAGTGGAATAACAATGGAGGAAAACCAAATTGTCAAGTTAGCTCCTCTCCAAGTTAAAACTCTCTACGTATGAATTATATCCAGGAGAAGGTGGACTAGATACGCATCCCCTAATAGATATCTTAATAATTAGATATTATCCTAATTATCCATAAAGCCACTTTACAAAAAGGTGTGATGATTAAAATCACCAACTATCACATGGGCTTCAATTAGGAGGCGCCAAGTGTATTCTTGCACCCACTTGGAAGTCAAAATATCATGCTGAGAAGAAGATGATCAGATTGGTGACTCATCACTCAGCAAGTGGCTTCACAAATATCCAAGTGGTCAACACTTCATAACGCTGTAGCGCTTACTGCCGGCCTACCGCTGCAGCACTTAGGCAAAACATCAAAATATTCACAAAGGCATCTATTATGCCCAATATTTATGAAATTAGGTCTAAACCTATATTTAATACATTCAATTACATATTTACATATGAAAGTACTAAAATTACTTGAGAACTCGGTTTGATTTATGTAGTAAGAGCACAAATAACTTATATAAATATGAGTTATCACTCATCAACCAAAGTTCCAAACAATGTCACACTATATCGATACCTGGTGGTGAACATGGTAGTCAAGCTTCCAAACAATGTATAAGAAATACAATTATAGAAAATTCATCAAAATTTAATTACCCATGGTAGTCAAGATCCACAACTGTCATAAAACACTTTTCACCATTCCTCATAAAGGAGCGTTGCTGCCCAATACCCATCAATGAACCAATGACATCTGAGTTGTAAAAAAAAATTCTTATTAGACTATTCTTTGGGGTGTAAATAAAAGATACATAGTAAAACAAACTTTTGATGGGTTGAATTACTTACCCACTAAGTAGTTGCTGTCAAATGTAGAGCTAAAAATTACAGCAGGTGGTGTAAACACATAAACATATGGAGGGACCAGGTTTACATCAGCACGCTTGAGCACAGATCCTCTCTTGAATTTAAGCTTAAAAGCATGATTTGTTGAGCGATACTCCCCATCATTTGCTTCGGGTCCAAAATTAGACATGTAGTATACCACACCCTCGGCAAGTTCTTTCTCATACTTGTAGAAAAGTTGTCATTTGAGGGTAAGAGTGAGCTTAGTCCCCTGAAAATATTATATTAAAACATAATAAGTGTAATGCATTTTGTTGCCACTGCCAAATCTAAGTATGACTATATCAAGTAATAGTTTTTTATCTATGATAGATCTGGGTGTTAATATAGAAGTTCCCTATATACCTTTATATATGTATGGATGTAACAACAAAATAAGGACTAATTAGAAAGAAATATAAACATGTTATTAGTCCTTATCAGACCCGAATGCATGCCGTTATGCATGTTTCTCATACGCTAAAAGCACTAATATGATTGGAAGCACTGATATCACAGATCTGTTGAATGCATGTTTCTCTTACGCAGTTCTGCACTAATATCACAGATCTAAAAGCACTAATATGATTGAAAGCACTAATATCACAGAACTGTTGCTTGCATGTTTCTCATACGCTAAAAGCACTATTAACACAGATCTGTTGATTGGTATTACTCATACCCTAAAAGCACTAATATGATTGAAACCGAAAAAAGTGTTGTTATGTTTATCACAGTTTTCATGATTCCCATTAGTCATACTTTGCAGGTTGTATAGACATAAGAAAAAAGGATAGTGTATACCTGTGCGTCGGTGATGACCATGTCAATGGAAAATGTGTTCTTATTGGTTTCAGCATCTTTAACTGGCCAGAGTCGTACTATGCGGACCAGCAATTTCCAGTTTTCTCTTGAGCTATTGACATCAGACAGCATATCAAAGGTAGTGGCATTAGAGGAACTCATGATTTTTTGATACTTTCTTATCGCTATAGGGTTTAGTTAGCAATGGGGTGTTGAATATCTTTCTGTGGTACTGGATGTGATAGGTCCAGAATTTATATATAAAGGTAGTGTAATGCTGATTAAAAAAATAGTGTGTTGTGGAAGGAATTCCTTAATCAGTGCACCTGAAAATGTGCTTACAGAATATGGGATTTTGTGTTAATTGGTTTTGGAATTTGTTGTGAATTGAGTAATCAGTGGTCGAAATAATATGACGCAATTATAGGATTATTGAATTCCTGATTTGTTTCTGATTTCTTTGTTTCTGATTTGTTTGAGTTGCAACAGAATATTTCTGCTGATTTAAAAAATATCTATATTTCCAGAATATTTCTGATTTGTTTCTCAGTTGCAACTGAATGTTATCTGTTAAATCTTTCTATTTTCAGATGCCAAAATTGTTGCTGCTGAGAGCGATGATGAGAGCATTGATGAGAGCATTATTCGGACCAACAGTTTCCAGTGATCACGCTCTCGGAGCAGTTACGTTTGCAGTTTCTCATACACCAAATAAATTATTACAGTAGTATTTTTGGTGTATTGTTTTAAATTTTCGTTTACAATTTTTATACAGCTGTTGCTGAATTAATTATTTTTGGACAGATTCGTTTACTTTTTCTCATACACCAAGTTAAGGATTAAGTTGTATTTTTGGTGTATTGTTTTAAATTTTCGTTTACAGTTATTATACAGGTGTTGCTGAATTAATTACTTTTTGACAGTTTCGTTAACAGTGTCGTTTCCAGCTTCTCACACACCAAAATAAGGAATACAGTAGTATTCTTTGTGTATTGTTTTAAATGCGCTGACCTGGCATAATTGCGTGACTTGGCAAGTGGAAAGATTATGTGGACCAATAATGTGAAGACATTTGGAGAATTTGATTTTGAAAACATTCTCAAATGTATATTTAATAGATTAGAAATGGGGAGTTGTTTGCTTCAAAAAAAATAGTACACAAGCACATGGCATCCAATGTCACGGTAAAGTAAATAGGGTTTTTTCGTTTGTACCCCCTCTTCTCCCTTATACTCCCATAATTCATTTAAATCCCAAAATACCCTTCAAAAAATTAAAAGAAAATTGATTTATTTAAAAAAAATTGAAATTACCTCAAAAGAGGATAATTCCGGACGCCAAGTTTTTTGAATTTTTCGGAATCACCTCAAAAGAGGTATTTCCGGAAGCCAAATTGGCTTCCGAAATTATCCTATTTTGAGGTAATTCTGGAAAATGGGGTATAAAATATTTTCGGAATTATGCCAAAACACATAATTCCCGAAGTCAAAAAATTGGCTTCCGAAATTATGTGTTTTGGCATAATTCCGGAAGTATTTTGATAGAGGAATTGTAGTGCTTATCAATCCAGATATTACGAACCTGTCTTCAAATCAAGCTTGATGCAAAAATTGATATGAATCCAGATATTACGAACCTTGACAAAATTGAAGAATCAAAAGTTGAGGATCAGAGAATCACATCGTTGTTGCAAAATTGATATCAAAATTGAAGAATCCAATTTTTCAAAATTCAATCACAATTGATATCAGAGGATCAGAGAATCAAAAATTGATATCAAAATTGAAGAATCGAAAATTCAATCACATCGTTGTTGCAAAATTGAAGAATCAAAAGATTTGAAAACAATGAAGGTTGAGGATCAGAGAAGAATTCTGAAGTTTCTCTTCAAGCTCAATCAAACTCAAGTCCATTTCCGGAATTACCTTAATACTTCTGGAAAGTCATTTTGGAAACAGAAAAACTTTTTTACCTGCGGACCAAACCGCGGGTAAAAGTCTATTTTTTTGATAAAAACCTTTTACCTACGGACAAAACCTTGGGTAAAAGTCCATTCCGAAAATACCCCTTTTAACATAAATCTGAAAGAAAATTTTTTGAGATTTTCGGAATTACCTTATTTTAGTGTATTTCTAGAAAGTATAATGTGTTCCGGAATTACACTAAAACGAGGTAATTCCGGAAATCCTAAAAAATTTTGTTCCGGATTTATCTCATTGTAGGGTATTTCCGGAAATCCCAATAAATGGAGTTCCGGATTTATACCTATTGACGTAATTCCAAAAAAATTTTAAAAGTCAAGGGTAATATCGTCCGTTTTGTCAATTTGGGGGGTATGGGGTATGATGGGGGTACCAAAAAAAACCCAAGTAAATATGAGTCTAGTCTTGAGTTCTTTTTTTGGTAAACGAGTCTAGTCTTGATATGGACTATCCTTATATTGGCGTTTGCTTTTCCCACACCCCCTCCTACTCGAAACACACCCCATAAAGGTGTGAAATGACCAAAAGGCCAGGCCAAACCTCTTTTTTTTCACGAATTTTCACCTGTTCGAACACGGGCCTTCGAACAGGTTCGCACGAGGCCATTCGCGTGTGTTAAATATGGGGACACACCCTCTTGGGTGTTTTTCACCTGTTCGAACGGGGTCATGCGAATAGGTTCGCATGAGGCTGTTCGAACCAGTGTTGCAGAGCGACAGATATTGGATGTCTAAGATTCCACCGACAGTTTTGATCAACGGCTTACAATCAGTCAAATGTGTGTCAGATAAAGGAGTGGATGTCAATCCCTTTGGAAAATGTGTCTGAACGGATAGAATTTAAACGGCTCAGATTTGTGATCTAAAAATGAAATCAACGGCTGACATTTCACCATGCCTATTATAAAAGGGGGTTCACATCCTCAGACCTTCTTCACCAAACCCTAATCTGCTTCTTCACCAAAACCTACTCTCCCTCTTGACAGCTACAACCAAGCTGAAATGGAATGTCAATTGTGCCCAACCCAGTACTCAAACGACAAATTCCTAACGGCCCTTCATCACCATGGGACTGTCACCACCGACGAACATGGTGTTGTGTTTCGTTGTCCTAACCATGTATTCTGCAGGATGAGTAAGGACATCACCTTCGCCCAACTGAAGGAAAAGGCTGAGAGGAAGATTCGTCCAGAGGGAGCGTGGCGTAAAGACGTGGAGCGTATACGTTACCGAAAGTACAACCGTCTTGATTACTGGACTGCCTATTTTTCAGTTATGGAGATCCGCAACGATGACGACGTTGGGACCATGATGGAATATCATGCTACACTTCCGATGGGGCGACAAGTCTTAGAGTTGTACGTGGACACAATACGCACTCCAGAAGAGATCATTTATCTTCTGGAACAGGGACTACCGAAACACTAGTTTCTTAGTTAGTTGTTTGCTTATGTTGGTTTTATGTCTTTCGTATTTCATGTATGGTTATGGTTTGTAATAAAAAGGCAATAAATTTGCGCCAAATTAAGTAGATGACATCAGAAAAATACTTAATAATATAAAAAGTAGTTAAATTATACAAAAGTTCCAAACAAATATCCCCCCTAAGACATCATCCTACTGAGTGTTGCGCCCCCTCCTCTGATACACATTGACGATCCTATGCATTGGTGTTGTTGCTTGAGCTCATTTTCTTTTAATTTGTTAACAAAAAATTAATTTAGTAGAACTTAATTAGTTGAACTTAAATCTGACCAAATACCTTTTATCGCAAAGGCAGAATATCAGCACTTATCAAATAAAATATTTCTTCCCATGTTTATTTGTGATTATTAACAATACACATTGTAGATAATCTCACACGAAAAGCCCATTTCATGATTCCTTGTTTTTGTTTTTATCTATTAATTATTAATGTTATATTGTTATTGTTATTTATTGTTGTATACTTATTGTTATTGTTATGCTATTTGTTTACATGTTTTTTAAAACCCCTTGTTTTATCGGGATTGCCCCAATCCCTCGTCTCATTTCTTATTTTTTTTATTATTTTGTTATTTTCTTCATAAAATTTGGTTCATTATTTTTCTATTAATATCCTCTGATTCGGTTTACAAATTCATCCCTTAATTCATTATTTATTATTTTCACACAATTTTTATTAACTTTTTGAGAGTGCAGTTTAATCTAGCAATTTCAAATAAAATCAAATTCACATTCAAAAATACGTTTAGTAATGGTTACTCTCTATTAACTCATTTGGTCGTTATAAATGAATTTAATTTTTAAATAGGCTATTAGTGGTTTTAGACCATCCTTGGTTGAACAATTTAACTGAAATTGAAGTTCCAAGCTTAGAAAGGTTAAGGATTTGGCATTCTCCAAGTGTAAGTGTGACATTAATGTGTGATTATATATGTTTATGAAAGATTGATTGATATTGCTTGTCATTTTCATCCATTTATCCATTAACAAGTAAATTCCCTCTTAATTTTCTGTATTAATGAACTACTTTCATCCATTTCAAGGGATTATCATTATGAATTGTTGTTTGTAATTTAGGTTGTTATTTTGTGATTTAGAGAAACACACTTGTTTTGCCTATTGATCAAATGAATTTTTTTTGGACAGGAAAAGGAGACTATGTTCAAATTGCTATTTTTTGTCGATGGACAGTATTATATGGCATGGCCACTGAGGTCCTATTGTTGGGAGAGAATCGTTAATTCGTTTCATATTGTCGATAGTTCCATTTTTTAGGGTGGGACTGCTATTATGCTCACTTCACGCTTTCCAATATTGCACATTTTCCCAACAATCGGTGGGAACTCAAGAGATTCGAATTAATACAGCTTCATATATCCGGCAACATTTACAATTCACAGCCTTTGGCCTTCTAATTATGGGTACCTGACCAATAGAACTTAGCAACATTTTTTGGGAATAAATGAGACTGATGTTTGCAAATCAACAGATTATCCCAAGGATTGGGTATTACCCTGAATTAAGATGTATTGGACAAGGAAATGCAAGGAGGATGTTAGCAGAAATTACTGTTTTACTCTCACTGGTGCCTATAGAGATTGTCCAACATATTTCAGTAATTGTCCTTCTTATTCTAATCTAAACATGATTATTTGACCATGACACCACTTTTAAGTGTTTTACCTTTGCTTTGATGTATCATGTAACCAGATTTGTAGATTTGTTGTGGTAATGATTATTATGTGATTGAAAATGATTATGTCATTTTGGGTTCATCTTGAAATTAAATAAATTTGTTAAAGTATTAGGGAGAGTGAGAGAAAACTGATCATTGTGTAAACTGGATCTTGTATTGAACGGATGAATTACAGAGAGCGGGTTTCTTTATATAGGTAACTTGTGAAGTACAACTTATATGTATTGCTTAGCCAACACGGTACATAGTAACTATTGAGACTAACACTAAGCTGAATAGCTTATATAGAAATACTAAGACGGTATACTCTAACACCCCCCCCCCCCCCCACAAGCTCAAGGAGGGTGTGAAGCTGAGGCTGGAGCAACCACTTGAAGCTTGGACTTGAGAAATTGAAATATGGCAGAGGATAGAGGCTTTGTAAGGATGTCTGCCCACTGCTCAGTTCCAGGCACATGATAAACGCACAGCGGCTTGGATAGAACTTTGTCTCGAACAAAGAATAGGTCAAGTTCCATGTGCTTTGTTCTAGCATGAAGGATAGGGTTGTGTGCCAAAGCTACAGCACTCTGGTTGTCACAAAATATCTGAGGAACATAGTGTTTGATGCCCAGCTCAGTAAGCAATGACTGAATCCAAGTGACTTCAGCTGTGGCAAGTGCCAGGCTTCTGTACTCGGCTTCTGCACTGGACCTTGCTACAACAGTTTGCTTCTTAGCCCACCAAGAGATGAGATTGGGACCTAGGTAAACAGCAGCTCCAGAGGTTGACTTTCTGTCATCCACATCTGATGCCCAGTCTGCATCACACCATGCTCTGAGTTCCAGAGACTTGGATATATCAGCTGGTTGAAGGAGTAATCCATGACTGATTGTGCCTTTCAGATACCTGAGTATGCGCTTGACAACTGCCCAGTGAGTTTCTAGAGGTGCAGAAATGTATTGGCAAACCTTGTTGACTGCATAGCTGATTTCAGGCCTAGTTATGGTAGTGTATTGTAGAGCTCCAACAACTGATTTGTAGGTGAGAGGATCAGGCATGTAGTCACTGCCCTGCTTGGTGAGTTTGCAACTGGACACCATTGGAGATGAGATAGCATTTGCTTCTGCCATGTTGGTTCTGGTTAGCAGATCCCTGATATATTTACTCTGAGTGAGTAATAGTTTGCCATCAGTCATTGGCTTGACTTCAATACCCAGAAAATAGTCCAAAGTACCAAGCTGTTTGAGGGAAAAGACAGAGTCCAGTTGCAGAATGAGTTGCTTGATGAGCAGATTGGAACTTCCAGTAAGTATAATATCATCTACATAAACTAGTAGATAAACCACAGCTGCCGCTTTCTTGTAAACAAACAAGGAAGGATCACATCTGCTGCCAATGAAGCCAAGTTGCAGCAGAGTGGACTTAAGCTTGTCAAACCAAGCACGAGGTGCTTGTTTGAGACCATAAATTGCCTTGCTGAGCTTGCAAACCAAGGATTTGTCATGAAATTCAAAGCCTTGGGGTTGAGTCATGTACACCTCTTCAGATAGAGAGCCATTCAAAAAGGCATTGCTAACATCAATTTGATGAAGGTCCCTCTTATGGCTAAAAGCAATGGTAAGAATGGTGCTGATAGTGACTGGTTTAATTACAGGGGAGAAAGTTTCATTGAAATCTTGGCCTTGCTACTGGTGGAAACCTTTGGCTACCAACCTTGCCTTGTACTTATTAAGAGAGCCATCGGCATTTTCTTTGACTCTAAATACCCATTTGCAACCAATCACATTTTTTCTAGGTGGTGGAGGCACCAATGACCAGGTATTGTTTCTCATTAGAGCAGCATATTCATCAGCCATGGCTGCTTGCCAGGCAGGCTGTTGTAAAGCTGTTTTGACAGATTTAGGTTCAATGTGAGTTAGGAGGAGAGTAGGTTTAAGTCTAGGTTTAACTATGCCTGATTTGGTTCGAGTTTGCATAGGGTGAGTGTTAATTGGGGGAGGAGTGGCTGAAGATAGTTCAATTGTGGTGCTGGCAGTGGCCATAGAGTGAGGATGTGAGGTACCGACTGATGGTGAGGGACCAAGAACAGGGTCAGGTTGGTTAACTAAAGTAGGTGCAGTGTTTGGTGATGAAGGAGAGCTGAGAGGGGCATTGGGAGTGGGTGTGGCAGGTTGGCGAGGGATTTTTGGGTTTGGAATGGTTGTTGTGGGAAAGTTAGTGTTTGTAGGGCTGATAGGTGAGGGATTAGTGGAGGATTCAAAGAGTTGTTTGTAAGGGAATTTAACCTCATTAAAGAGCACATCCTTAGAGATATAGATGCGTCCACTATGGGAGAGGCATTTGTATCCCTTGTGTAATGAAGAGTATCCCAAGAACACACACTCATGAGATCTAAAGTCAAGTTTGTGAGCATTATGGGGTCGAAGACAAGGAAAACAGGTACACCCAAACACTTTTGGTGAGGAGAAATTGGGAAGTTGACCATGAATCACATGAAAAGGGGTGGCTCCATTTAGTGAGGCTGAAGGTAATCTATTGATTAGATGAACTGCGGTGTCAAAGGCATGATCCTAAAAATGTAGGGGTAAGTTGGCTTGGAAGAGGAGAGTTAGACCTAGCTCCACAATGTGTCTATGTTTCCTTTCCACCACACCATTTTGGTGGTGGGTGTGAGGGCATATAACGCGATGTAGAATACCTAGCTCAGCTAGATATTTGGAAAATGGCCTGTATTCACCTCCCCAGTCAGTTTGAAGAGATTTTAGCTTGGTGTTAAATTGAAGTTCTGCCATAGATTTAAACTCTTTAAAAATTTGGAGTGCTTCAGATTTTGACTTGATTAGGTAGAACCAAGTGAATTTAGAGTGAGCATCCACAAAGGTAAGATAATAGTAAAAGCCAGTAGAGGAAGCCATTGGAGATGGTCCCCATAGGTCACTAAAAACAAGCTGAAGAGGTGCATTATAGACAGTACAGGAAGGAGAAGATGGCAATCTGTGAGATTTGCCTACAACACAAGCATTATAAAAAGAAGTAGGATCTTTATTAGGTAGTGACAAATTACACAGTTGAGATACAACGTTTAGGGCATTATGACTATGATGTCCTAATCTTTGATGCCAAATGTGTGAATTGTGCTGGGAATGGGGAACAATATTAGTAGTACTGTTTACAGTGGGAAATGAATGAGTTACAGCTGAAATAGAGTGAGCTACAGATGGATTTACATTGGAAACAGAGGACAATGGTGAGTTTGAAGCAGGTACACTGACTTGAGTTGAGTGTGGCAGCAAGTCCTTGAACTCACAGAGTCCATCAGAGCCAGCACGACCATGGAGAAGAACTTCATGAGTATCCTGAGATTTGACAAAGCAGTCATTTAAGTGAAATTCAACAAACACGGGATTATCTCTAAGAAACTTGTGAATACTAATCAGATTTTTGGGTATTGCAGGAACATAAAGCAGATTATGTAAATGCAGTTTAACATTAGGATTAAAGGGAGAAGTGAATGAAGTGGAACCAGAGGAGTGGACTTGCAAACCTTGTCCACTGCCGACAAAAACTTGGTTGGGTTTCTCATGAGTGACTTGAGGAATTATGTTCTGTGGATTGTTAGTGACGTGCATAGAGGCAGTTGTATCATCAAAGAAGTTGGGCTGTGCTACTTGAGGTGCTGTCATGACTAAGGCAGTAGTTGGTGCAGGTGCTGGCTGAGTTACAGGGACAATAAGGGCTTGTTGTGGCCATTGTGTGGGTTGTTGTTGTGGTCTGACATGTAAGGGTTGTAAGGTTGCTGAACAGCCTATGGTGGTGCATTTGGGTTGTAGTATTGGTTAAAGCGATGATAGCATTGGATAGCAGAGTGTCCAAACTTGTTGCAGACATGGCACTGCATTTGGAAGCGACCTCCACGGCCACGATATATGTAGCCTTCGGTGTTGTGAGCTTGGGACTCAGGAGCATTAGGTGACTGAGGAGTTGTGTTTGCTTGAGTTTGAGAGGTCTCACCAGTAGTTTGTTGAAAGGTAGGAACCAGCGTGACCAGAACAGATGCATCATCATTCTTCATTTGCTTGCGATAGCGAGTCAGGTGCACCTCTTGAGCAAGAAGGAGCGACTCTGCTTCTTCCACCGTAACCTCGTCATTAAATCGACTCTCAACAATGGAGATAATCTGATCATACTCTTGGGGAAGACCATCAAGAATCGCGTCGAGACGATCTTTGGAAGAGATAGGGCTTCCAACAGCAGCGAGCGCGTCGACGAGAGATTTGATCTTCACAAGATACTCTTTCACTGTGTTGTTCTCCAATTGCGTCATACGCAACTCGTTTCGCAGTTGACGTATCTTTGTTCGACCTAATTTCTGAAAGTACGCGTAGATTTTGTCCCAAAGCTCGAACGAGTGAGTACAACCAACAATGCGGGCTTGGATCGCCGTCGAGAGCGACGTTTGTAGTCAGGAAAACAGCATTTGATCCTGTGCCTCCCAATGTTGAAATTCCAGATGCTCATTGTTACTTGCGACATCATCGGTGATGAGAAAGTGAGGAGGAATCGTCGGCAACACGATGAAGCGATGAAACCGATGCGCCTTGCTAGCAGGCTCGACCTGTTGGCGCCAAAGCACGAAGTTCTCATCGTGCAGTTTTTCAGTAATCTTGTGTCGAAACTCCTTAATTTCTGAAGTGGCGGAGTTTTCCGTGCTCGCGGAGGTACGCGGCACTGTTCTTGAACCAGTAGGGCCAGCATCACCGAGAGGAGGCGGCGGTGGATCTGCGTCGTTGACGGATGTCATTGGAAGCGAAGCGAAAAAAGGAGGAAAAAACGGTTAGAGAGTGGTTACGAGACGGTTAGGATCGGTTAGTTCTGGATACCATGTTAAAGTATTAGGGAGAGTGAGAGAAAACTGATCATTGTGTAAACTGAATCTTGTATTGAATGGATGAATTCCAGAGAGCAGGTTCCTTTATATAGGTAACCTGTGAAGTACAACTTATATGTATTGCTTAGCTTACACAGTAACTATTAAGACTAACACTAAGCTGAATAGCTTATATAGAAATACTAAGACAGTATACTCTAACAAAATTGATCTTGAAATAGGAGTTGAATGTTGAAATAGAGGAAATAATCAATCAATTGGGAATCGCAGTCAAAGTCAAAAGTCTTAAATCGTTTGAGAAGCCATTGGTTTATATTATTCATTTTTTCTACTCAATCAAAATATTGGATTACTTCACTAACACTTTGTAAAATAAAACTAAAACTGAAAGTTGATCAAGAAAAATTGAAAATTGCAAAACTCGATATTTTTTAGTTTGCTTGGGCCCTTTTGTATGGAAGCAAACCAAACTGTCAAGCAAGTGATGTTCTCGAAGCAGTTTATTCATCTTGTGTTGAACATTATTAGGTTCTATTTTTGTGGTTTTTTCAGAACTTTTGTTGTGAATAATTGATGAACGTATAGTGATGTGAGTCTTACTTTGAATGTAGCATAGAATAAAGTGTGTTTCTTAAAATATTTAATAATTATGTTTTTTTTTAACGGGAAACATATCTCATTCTATTAATCGAGAGAAAACCTTACACTCGGGATGATTAATTAGTGTTGCGGCATTCCCCGGACACGTATTTGAGCTGCTCCTAATAGTTAGAACATACAGAAACTTGACATCAACATACAAGAAAAGAACAAACCACATTGGTACAACATCAAACCAACTAGCTAAACCTATCAGCCAATCAAACAACATCTGACCATGATAGATGGCCATAAATGGAGGAGAATCCACAGTCTTTTAATCTAACCAGTTACGGATCATTTCTTTAGCTAGTATATGCTCAATTCGACTATGTGTGGTCTCGCAATGGTCCAAACAAACCACAAGCACAAAGGCAGTTTGTCGGTAAGAGGCAGAGTTGAAATTGTTGATGGGCACCATTGCGACTGCACAGAACTTGCAAAACCTAGAAGCCAAAGGTTCCATGTCCAAATCGAAAGTAATCGAGGACACAACACAAACCCAAAAGTGATTAGACAAACCTGAACACTTCATAAACCAAAGAACACCTAACGATGGCCAACCAAAACCACCCTAACCAGAACCAACTGCTGAATAAACAGAAACAACTACAACAAGGAATCTATATTCATACCAAGTTGGTTTAGGAGGTGGGCGGTTCGGGTTCATGGCCGATGGTGGGATTTCTGGTGTGCAGTAGCAGAGAAAGAGGAAACTGTTCAGATCTGCGAGGAAGATTGAAGGGTTGCCTCTCCACAAACCCATGGCCAGCGGTGGGGGTTCAGGGGGAGCCCTGGTAAACGGCACCTAAACAGGGACAGAGATGGCAGCAAAAGGTATCAAAGACATACCTTGAGTTCCGGTCAGAGGAGACGGTGGAGAACAGCCACAACTCGCCAGTACACTGATTCTCTTCGATGGAGGAGGTTCGTGTGGAGGTCGTGTCGGCGTCGTCATGGGCAAGTTGCAGGATCGAGGTGGGAGGGGCGGATCTTCAGTGCGAGCGCAAGATTCCAGTAGGAAGGGAAATGGGGGAGTGGATGGTAGGTTTGCGGTGAAGAAAAGTGAAAAGGATTTGAGGGTTTGGTGAGGAGGGGTTACGGTGGGGATGGGGAGAGGGCGATGGAGAGGGGAATGGTAAACAGCATCAAACCCCAACTGGTGGGGGAAAAAACAGCCTCCATGAGGGAGGGGATGGCCACCATAGTGGGGGGGCTCCAAGGAGAAGGGGAGAGCCTCCACTAACCCTAGGGTTGGGTGGAGAGAAGATTTTTTTAGAGAGAAGTGGGAGCTTCTCTCTCATCTCAGTACTAAAACATCAGTCTAAAGTAGATATAATAATTATGTTATATATACATAAGAGTTTGGAGTGTTTACATGCTACTAAGAATTCAATTTTTGAACACATTGAAAATTAGATTCCAGAAGTGTTAAACATATCATGTCACTATGTGGCTATAAGGCAATCTAATTCTATTTATAGATAGGATTTAATTTATATACACGAACACCATATCTACTAATTAAAGGTTCACATATCATTAAAAAGAAATTAGTAAATTGGTAATTATCACTTAGTCAATTGTAACCAACCACTCCGTCAATTGGGCTTCTGACTCAACAACTAATGAATAATTAAAAAAGGATTCTTCTCGATTCCTCCCCTTTCTCCTCTCTCCCTCCCCACTTCTTCATCTTCACTTATTTTTCATGTTTTCCACTCGGATTTAGTTAAAGGCCGTGTTGTCTACCCAAGATTAGGGTCACCAACACAAATTCATTTTAAGAAGCTCGCACCCAAATGATTTGTAATTTTAGAGCTTGGTCTCTAATGTCTACAACATAGCTTGCAAACATAGCTTGCAAAGCTCTCTCTCTGACTCACTTTCAGAGGAGAAGCAATGCACCAAAACAATCTAGCTTAACACCTAGAAGCCCCCCAAGAGCTAACTAGAGACTTATGTGCAATTTCTACTTCGTCACTGGCTCACTTTCTCCCTTCACCGACATTCTGCTTCTATTGTGCAAGTTCATGCATTTTTCCCTATTCAAGTGCTCCCATGGTTGTTCTCAGCTTGCTTCTTTCATTCTGTGTTCTAATGTGTTATGTTTTGATTGCTTTGTGATTGCTTGGGATTGCGGGTTTGATGGGGGTAGGGTGGTTTGAGGGGATTGAAGACATGGATTCAAGAGGGTGTATGGATTTCCAATGGTATGGGGTGTTTAGGATTAAAGGGAGGAAAGGAAGAGGTGATGTTGGTTTTTGAGGTTCAGAGAGATTGGGGTTCGATGGATTGCGTTATAGAGAAGATCCAATGGGGTGAGGAAGAGAAAGTAGGGTTTTTGATGGGGATGGGTGTATAGACATCTGAATGGTAGGTGTTTGGTGTTTGGGATTATTAAAAGGATAAAAGGAAGAAATGATGATGGTTTTTGTGGTTTAGATGGAGAGAACAAGGGAAGGAGAACAATGGGCGGTGTTTGGTGTTTGGGATTATTAAAAGGATAAAAGGAAGAAATGATGATGGTTTTTGTGGTTTAGATGGAGAGAACAAGGGAAGGAGAACAATGGGCGGCAAACAGAGGTGTGCAAGGTACATGATCTGTACCATACCACACCACGCGACTTTCAAAATATGGTATTGGTTTCCTATTTTTGCTAAAACCGATTGTATTTACTTACCGGTTTGAAACTGGTACAAAACCAATTTGTAATCGGTTCTGAGCACTTTCCCATTTACTCAACTCAACTCAGCAAAAACCTCAACTCAGGCACCGTTTCTCGTACTCCCTCCTCCGTCGCGCGAAACACTCCTCCTCTCCTCTCGGCCATGGCAGCTTCGGCACTGTATTCTCAGGCACACTCTCTTTTCCTTCTCCCTCTTCCGATTCCAAAGCCATCACCGCCAAACTCATGGAATCTCCTTCTCCCTCTCCGCAACACTGAACGCATTTGCAATTCATCTCCAAAATCACCTATAAATGCTACGATTCATCCCAAAATCGCACCAAATTAGGGATTGAAGAACAAAGTGGTGTCGGAAAATCGCACCTAATTGTCATGCTTTACTCTGTTCAGGAAATATATTCAAGTTGGACGCACAAAACGGATGATTTTCAGAGAATTCATTCAATCACTGGAATCGCCTTTAACTCTGCTATTTTTTGATGATGAGAATAGGAACATTATGTGGAACAGATACAAGAAGCAAAATAATATGGTAAATTACCGGTTCTAAAAAGTTGTTTCCCGGTATTCCATATTTTTACTGAAATGGGATGGTATGGTAAATGGTATGGGCTTTTTAAAGTGGTCCAATATAGTTTTTGGTACGGTTAAGTAAACTGGTTTTTTTGCACACCCCTACCACATCAGCATTTTTTGACAAACATGACACCAGGAACCAAAAGAACAACGTTTTTGACTTTGCTGGAATGAAACACGAAGGAAAAAAAAGACAAACCAAAAGCAGAAAATGTTTTTAAATTAAACATTTATTTTTACGGAAGTTAACATCCACTTTCAGTATAAACATAAAAAAAAAAATTGCAACTTCTATAAAGATGATTCGGCCATTGCTTTTGAAAATTAACATTGAAACTTGTATGTCTTCTTGAGCATGGAAAGTTTAAGATTATTCAAACTAATAATTCTAGGCTAAAAAAACCAAATGTTACTTTACAGGTTACAACGTTGTAAGGTAATGGTCGAATCCTCTTTATAGAAGATACCGAAGACAAACTACACTGGTTCTAATCACCATTAGAAATACAGTCAACAACAGAGACCTGAGAAGCGATGCCAATTATAATGTTCCTGGCTCTTCTTTATTTGTTGGTCCAAACTTTAAAAAAATATGCTATAGGGAAAATAAAACAAATCAGCCACCTTGGCGTTTGCTGAATTCCTGCACATTGTTCTTTCCAATTCCAATTGCAAGAACCTGAATTAAAAGGAAGGAGGATATTAACAAAAAGTGGATGACTTCCCTCGAACACTATGTTCATACTAGAAAATCTTACTCTTCAAGAGGTCAGATAAACCATGCAACAACAAAATATGATGGTAAGGAAAGGAACCTTCACATAGTATTTTAAAATAACAAAATGTACCTTTCAAACCAATAACAAAAATGCAAAGAAAATAGAGCGTGTGGGGGATAGGAAAAGAATGAACACTATTTTTTCCTCTTTTGGCAGCAAAAACATATGGCTCATCATCTCGTGGCAAGGACGCAATATCATAAACATGCATTACATTTAAAGGTTAAGGCACTCACAGAGAAAATCTAGCTTTTGGAAATTTATTCATCATCACTGTCATACACAACAGCCATTCGCCGATGGGCTGTTGGTTTTCTTGGAGGAGAGTCCTCATCAGATTCCAATCCCTTTCTTTTGGCATTACTTTTAAAGTCCTTACTCTTATGCTTTGGTTCCTGCAAGCAAACATCCAAATAGTATTGAAACCACGGCAATCAATCATGCATCCTTATTTTCCACTTTAATTTATATCTTATTTAACAAATTAGTGCAGGCCTGTAGGTGGCAACCTAAAAGACATGCACAACTCTCACTAAGTACCAGAATCACTACAAGATAAAAAGAAAAAGAAAAGAAAAACAAGGAACTCAGTAGCAAACCCAAATGAACAAAATGGAAACAGAGATGTATTCTGACAACAAAGAGAGTCTACAACTGCCCAGAGCACATGGCTCCTCAGAGAAAGATATCCTTTGTCACTCTGACAATGGACAAGACTGCAAGCCGTGTAAAAAATTGCACACATTCAAATTTCAAAGCACTCATGATAAGAACTAGTGTTTCACCCTCCCCGCACAATATAAAAGCACTGAGAGGACACAAAGATACAACAAAAGTCCGCTAAACGAAAATAAAATCAGTTTTTACAAATCAATACAGAAAATGGAAACATGATAATTGAGGGAAAACTAGAACATCTAACAAAGTGTATGAACTATTAGGATGAGAATACCTTATTTAGGGCAATGATGCACTGACAAGTAACCCGAAAATAATAGGAAACAAATATGGAATCCGAAGTTGAAGCAAACTATTTTCTATGAAAGAATCAATACCTCCTCTTCCTCGTCCGATGCATCATTAGCTTGTGCTGTTTCTTCATATGCTTCTTCTTCCGAATCCTCATACTCTGGCTCAGTATCCTCGTCCCTTTTGCGTGGCCTTTCCTCTTCCTCTTCATCAGTTTCATACTCAGACTCCTCTCTCTCATCATCTGGGTAACCCACTGTATGCCGTGAGGACTTGGCATGTGGGAAAGACGACTTACGAGGGGCATCTTTCGATCCCTGTGCCTAAAATTCCAGATAATAACCATCATTGATGATGTTAATGCAAACATAATACAAAATATACAACTATCTGCAAACAGAATAATAATACCTTTTTAGCATTCATAATCCGTTTCTCTGCCCGGGCTTCTGCTTCCAAATCTTCATGAAAGCGGCGCTGTGAATGATGAGTATCATAATAATCTGCTTCATCATCCTGAAAGAAGGCGCAATGATAAATACTGGAACTGACACAGTTTAAGCAGGCAAATACGCTTACAGAAAATTGCAGCAAATAGACAACATACGAAGATGACAACTGTCTCGAAGAAACAATCCAAAAATTATACCTCTTCCAAAGCATCCTCCAAAAACCCAGGAGAAAGTTGACGTCTCCTATCCAAAGCTGGAGTATATTTCCGGCTCACCTTTTCACGCTTACGGTTAAGAAGTACATTAGCCCTGATTGTTTGACTTTCAGCCTGTAAAAATGATAGGGAAATTGAACAGTGGTATTCAAGAGACAAAATAAGCATGTGACTCATTTATATGATTGATTATACCTTCTCCTTTTCTTCTTTTTCCCTCTCAGGATCGATGTCAGTAATGCAGTTTTTAACCTTATACACCTTCCTATGCCTTGAGTCAACAATAGCAGTCAACAACCGATGAGAATTTGATGACAATGAAGATGGCATAAACTTCATTTTCCTCTCCAACCTTCCTTGTGATTGAAGGATTCCCTGTATGCATGTAGACATAGTCCATTCAGGGGAAACAGTAATTCATCAAGAAAGCTGTGAGAATAATGAAGATTACCTTTCCATGTCTAAGGAAAAGATGTGCTTGCTCATGCTGTGCATCTTGCACTGATATGTCAAGAACTTCATTCCCAATTAGCAACTGCATGCTGCCATCAGACCACTTTACGAAGCGTGCGTTGCTTTCAATCTGATCACGATGAACAATATTTTTAACTACAGAATAAGTGATGTAGCTCAATTGAAATTATTCTGGCCTTAAAAGGTTGAAGAAAATTTAACAATAAATATGAATACATGCACCCAGTTTGTCAACATTCTTACTTAAATCCAGTAATACAAAAAAAAAAAAACTATTGCACTTCAGGAGGTAATTTTCTGCACCATAACAACAGTACTACTAATACATATTAAATGCCAATTCATGCTTAGGCCATTTGTTAGTTCACCTTCATTGAGTAATCACAAATTGACTTTCTACATGCTTAAAAAATTTGGCAACCATATTCATAACAGGGCAATATGATGTTTGATCCATGTAGCTGACCCCACTTAATGGGAAAAGGTTTTAAATGTCCATAACTGTAAGTCCAACATGTGCGGAGAAGACCCACTAGTAAGGTAGACCAAATACAGGATTGTACATAGGCAAAACGGAGAGGAAGACTAAAGAAAACTATAAACCAAACCATTAAGAGAGAATTAGAACTAAATGGTTTTCATGTGGACGTGGTCCATGATAGAACACTGGCAATGTTTAATCCTTGTAGCCAACTTCACCAAGTGGTAAAAGGCTTTGCTTATTGTTGTTATAACTTATAACTAAAAGTGTTAAGGTTACCAAAGATGTAAAATAAGGCAAATAAAAGGTATGCACAAGAGTATCATAATGTCATCATCCCAACCCTTAAGAGTTAGTTGGGAATAAGTGATTGAGGTAGCATGCAAAACAAACTAGAATAGTATAGAATTACTTACAGATGTTGTGCCATCAGGATTTCTGACCTTCCTCCAACGCACAATATTGTTCTCCAAGCGTATACGCTTCTTGTTTCCAGATTCATCAGTTACAAAGGCATCCTCTTCCACATATGTTTTAGGATCAAATGGTTTTGGATCAACGCCCATGATATTGGAAACTTTAAACATGTGCATCTGCCACAAAATGAGAGACAATTACTACAAAGCACATCATATTGTAAAAAGGATATTCATTGGTAGTTAAGCTACGATGTAGTGATGCCATATATCAAAATCAGTCCATCATAACCTTCATACCATACTCCAAAATTGTTCAATTCTCCTCATGTTGGTGACATTTTCACCAACCGTAACATCAGAAATTTTTCAAAAAATTGCCCTCAAAGATATGTTGCTTTAAACATTTCAAAATCCAGACATTTACTCATGCACATGACAACTACGCAAAAGAAGAGTAGCAACTAAACATAATAACCAGCCCCTGATCAAAGCTATTTTGAAAATTTCATATAAAACACAGGCCTCTCACACAATGCAGACCTTATCTGGAAGAGCTGGTGGTGGTCTTAGTGGAATCTCTAACTCCAATGGGGGGCCAAGTGGCTTCTCTTTGGTTTTCATTTCAAAGTTTTCCTCCTCTGATTCATACTGACGATCTTCATCAGCAAGTATATCCTCTGGTCTCAGGCTCTTTCCATAACTGCCTTCCTCCTCCGCAGGATATCTCTAAGGCAGGAAATCAATTATATGATTCATTCTTAAATTAACAGATAAATGAAATATATGACACTATTGACATCTAACACTCACATTTGAATCTCGTTCCATGTCCTTGTGAACTGCATACCCCATATCCTCCTCTTCGTCGTCTAAATCACCAAATACGTCACGAATTTCAGGGGCTGAATGCAAATCACGAGTATGATCTTTGTCGTCTCCGGGTGACCCACTACATTTTAAAAAATGGCAATTTCTCAGTCTCAATGCTGCATCAGTTAAAAGATGTGCATACGTAATCTCAAAAAAAAAAAGATGTGCATACTAAATAATAGGCATTGGTAAAAAAAATTCTTTTCTATTCAAGATAACATTTTGAACAAGCACATCGACATAAACAATGTAAAACGGAATACCACACTAAACAAATCCAAAAAAACCATACTCAGACATAGATATACTTATTACAATTCACAAAATAATGAAACCAAATGCACTGACAAAACCTTGGCTGTTCTTATCTGCCTGATGGCTTCTCCAGTTCCCAGCCAATGCAGCATCATTAATTGTTATTAACTTACCAGATGGAGCAAAGAGGGGTCCAATTTTGCTTATAAAAACAAAAAACAATCCCTCCATTTCTTAAAGAGCACATTAATCCCATGCCATATACAATAATACAAAGTGGAACTTACTTTTCTCTTTCCCAATCAAATCTCAACTATCAAAATTATGAAATTTGATCCCAGTTGTTGGGTACTGAATTTGTGAAGTTTTCGCTGATACGAACGTAATTACGCTGTATTAGAAAAGGAAGGTTCCCGTGGAATTTAATTTCAATTGCCAGGTACTAAATTCATGGAGTTTCTGCTGATAACACCATAGCACACAAAAGGAAGCCTTGGAACCCACCCAGTCTCCCTCCTTAAATATCATAAATTCATCAAAAAAAAATATAGGAAGAGGAAACCCCATCTAAACATTGATTGATTGGTCATCTGGGGCAGCAAATTGACATAATACACATTGTATATTTTCTTCATTTACACAATATAATGATGCCATCACATAAATCTTGATTGGAATCATATTGAAAACTTCTGGGGACGAAAGTAAGTCATACAATACATGCATCTAAGAATGACTCTTAATTTGGAGTTGTGGATTTGAAATCAATGAAACAAATAAAGCACGGAAACAATAAATTTAGAGGCAATTTTGAATGCACTCTCTACACAAGGCACACATACATAGACAGCTATAACACACTGCATACATACATACAGAGAGCTGCTTCTAACAGAAAATTGTGAATATTCCATGGACTAAGATGAGTAAAAAACACTAACCAAGAAAATAGTACTCTAAGAAACCAGATCAATGTAGTCAATGACAGATAGCTTAGAGTAGCAGCCGCCAGTCGACCCCTAAAACACTAAAGCAGAGTAGCGAGCAGTGGTATGGCCGCTACGTCGAAATCTAGGGCTACAATACAAGGCTGCAGAACAAGTACAACTTTTATATTTAAAGTAAAAATATTTTTGTTTTAGTCAACATTTTTTTATTTTAAAAAATATTTTACCAACTACATTAGGAGTTTTCCATAATAGAAAATTTAAATTGGAAATTAAGTGACAAATAAAAGTTGTCCCTTCAACCAGAAACTCAGTGTTAGACGATTAGGCAATAAGAGAAAGATACAGGAAACGGAAAAAAAATCGTTTTGAGTCTTTTGGGCCTCAACTAAAGGGCCCAACTCACGTACACTACCACTCCAATCAAAGCCTAAAAAACCTAGCAGCACATTGTTGAGCATTTTGCAGCACCACGGCTACGACATGAAATCGCTCCAAACAGCGTTTTACGTAGCACTCGCCTGCCACAATGCAATGTCGCTATTGCGGCCGCTACACCCATGATTGGCTACAGAGAGCCAGATAACCTGATTCATAGCCAAACAATTACCAAATCCTGCCAAAATTGGCAGCAACACTAGGATAGATAACAATAAATTCATGCAAGAGAATAAGAAGCTGAGAAGGAGTACACATGCAACAGAAATCATTCCAAAAATAAAAAAAAGAGAAACAAAAACTAAAAGGAAACTAAAAGGATGTGTAGCTGCCAATGTCCTGCCTACAAGCACAAAGAGGGCTTCTTTGATTTTTCTAAAAGGAAATCATGAATATTTAATGAAATGCGTAAAGCACATTAACGACAAAACCAATCTTCTAAATACGAAGTTTGATTAAGCGTTGCAAGGAGCATCAACGGACATTTAAGTGGATGCCGTTCACTCGCACATTTATTCCATCAGGACGTGTGCAACCGAATTTAAACATATACACGTCATCATAAACACACAGCCAAGTAACTACGATCCAGTTTGTTCATTTTTTTTTATGGAAGCTTCTGAAGTATTTGGTTCCAAACATACAGAAAAAACTTAAATATGTAAATGTTTATAGACAAAGAAGTTAAATGAATGAGAGAGCTTCAAAACTGATTTCAACTCAAGTCAAAAACTACATTTTAGAAAAGCTATCATCATTGAAAGAAATTTCAACTTCTCTTTACTACAAATACTAGTTACAAAGTTCATTCAAACATTTTTGCATCCGATCTTAAAGCTGCAACTTCACTAACAAAGCAATCAACAAATTAACAATATATTCATCCCAAGAGCAAAACAATTAACAAACACTACATGGCTAAACATAAAGAAAGAGAATCAACACCAGAAAAAAAAACGACAATGGGGTTCAATCAAAAGTGAGATAGGTAAATAGATACCTAGGGCTTCTAGCTACATCAACTTCATCATCATTTTCAGCATATTGATTTTCCTCTGACCTTTCAGATCCACTTTCAACAACATCCCTACGCTTGCTAGTAACAACTCTCTGATTATATTCATCTTTAGCATCACTATCAGTATCCCTACCTTCACTCTCTTCTCTTTGATCACCAACCTCTTCCACTTCCACCTCCTGCGAACTCTGCTCTCTCTCACCTTCACTTTCTCCAGCGTTTCCCTCACGAACATCTTCGCCTTCACCTTCGCTTTCTATTTCTACTTCACCTTGTCCTTCCACTTCTCCTTCTCCTTCTTCTCGTTCTCCTTCGTTACCTACCCCTCCCTCTCCTTCATCCTACAAAAAAAAAACAATTCGAATTCAAACAAACACGGTCTTCAAAATGCAGAAAGAAAACACCGTCGTGTTAAACACCGTAGATCGCGTAGAATTTCAAGCAGAAAACAAAAACGAAGGTTGAAAATATGCTAGGGTAAAGAAAATTATTTAGATTATTGAATTGATGAATTTAAAAGGGGAAGATAATGGAATTGAGAAGTAGATATCTTACGGAAGCGTAATTATGTTGAGGATTTGATTCGTGCTCGGAATCGAGTTCTTCTTCTTCTTCGGATTGATCACCGAAGAGATTTTGCATCATCTGATGACGCTTTTCTTCTCCTCCCATTGTTTTGAGCTTTCTCTTTCGGTGTCTCTCTCTGTTGAGAGTGAGGGGTTTGTTTCTTCGCCAGCACCGTTGCGAGAAAACTGCGTTTGCTAGTGCTACTTGAAAACGAAACCACAGTTTATATACGAGTATTAAATAAGATATTAACGAATTTTGTTAGGTTCTTTTAACAAATTAGTGTGTTTTTTTTATTTGATAAAAAAAGTTAGGGCGTTTTTTTGTCTACTCAATAAACATCACAAACACACCACCACAGCTCAGACCCGGGTTCAAATCTGAGAGACGACGTCTCCATGTCGCTGAAATTGTCAAAGTAACCATCAGTGAGTGACAATTAGTGTGTTTGGTTTTGTGTGGATAAAAATTGATTTTCATTCTATTGATTTTGTAAATGTGATAATGATGGCTTCTTGGATGAGAGTCCAATTGAGCCTCTCACGAATTTACCACTCTATTTGATCATTCGATTAAATAAGTCTCTATGATCTTATTAGTTATTACTACATTGTATTTGATCTCTACTCTGCATTTACATTCTCTCTCACACTCTCTCTCTCTCACTCTCTCTCTGCGGATCACACTTTGTAGTTATAACCGACAAATCACATGCACAAAGGTACCACAATGCACACAATAACAAATTTAACACTGGTCAATAGCTTACGAGTCTCCTCTCTTGCTCTTTATTAACATTTCGTAATTTGTGATATGGTGTTGTATGATTGGTTATGAATGGTGATGATATATGATTAAATGATGCTAGTGTGTTGTAGAGGGACATAACAATGGACATTGTACTGATTGAGTTATTATTATTATTATTATTATTATTATTATTATTATATACCTCAAACCTATGGCCTATATGGGTCATTATAATATAACTTTGTATATCTATTTTAATGTATTTATTATACTCTGAGTTGTGATTGGGTTATGTTTGAAAAAAGAAGAAGAGTGAAGTCAATAAGTATCACAAGGAAGAGGGTTTGAATTGTGACCATTTTAAAACTAACCTAAAACAAACTTCACAAGTAGTGTTAAACATTGTTAGAATAAACACTGTGAGTTAAGAAGACTAAAATATAACAACCTTCTTAACTAGTTAGTACTTTGAGTTGAGAAAGCTCACTTGAGTCTGCCTGCTCAAGACAAGATAAGATGAGAAGAAAGAGTATTTTTACTAATATGTTTTTATTGTGTGCCCATGTGTGTGATCAAGAGATAGTGACTTAAGTAAGAAACTTAAGAAGATTACTCAATTTCAACAATTAGAAAGGCTTGAGAAGGGTTGTAAAATTGTGTTTGAGAAAACTCTGTTATGTTAAGAAGGTTTTGATGCACAGTCTTTCTAGTTTTCAAAATTTTCTCTATAACAAAGAGTTTTAAGTGTAATGAAAAATAAAGTTAGAGAAAGCAGTAATTAACACATAAATTATAGTGGTTCACCCAAAAACTAAGGGTACATCTACTCCTCACACCTAGTGAGTATTTTATTTATTTCCCAAATAGTTTACAACTTTTACAACCAGTCTAGGCTAAAAGTTCTCTTAGTAGTTTTCTTCACACAACTCTACCTACTTTTACACACCCAACATGACCATTGTGGTTTATTAGGCAACTCCTTAAAGGCTTCTCACTGATTGTAGCAACCCCTGCTAACCTTAGATGGTATCAGGTTTGACAATATAAAGGTTTGGGGTTTTTTGTGGGATTACAAAATAAGAGGGATTCAAAAAAAATCATTTACAACATGTTAGTAGAGCTGGTAGGGTAAAGAATGAGAATTTTACATATATTTTTGATAAAGTTAACAAAAAGCTTGCAGGATGGAAAAGTAATCTTCTTAGTAGAGCTGGCAGAGTCACCCTTGCTAAATCAGTTCTTTGTTCTATGCTTATATATACAATGAACAACTTGTGGATCCCTGAAGGTATTTGTGACAAATTGGATTCCATGTATAGGAAAATTATTTGGGGGGGAAAGCATTGTCATTGGGTGAAGTGGAGCCAGTCTGTCAACCTCGGTCTAAGGGAGGCCTCGGCCTCAGAAAGTCAAGACATGTGAACACTTCCATATTGGGTAAACATGTGTGGGAGCTCATACATAATCCTGGCAAGCTTTGGGTTAAACTCCTTTCTTCAAAATATTTATCTAACTCCAATTTATTTGATACTGCTTCTTGTCCAGGGTCCTCCTACACTTGGCGTTCCGTCATTAAAGCTGTTGAATTATTAAAGGACGGTTATATCAACCGTATTGGCCAAGGTGATGTGTCTCTATGGTATGAGAAATGGCTTCACAAGGGAAGATTGTGTGATTTTCTCCCTTACATTGACATCCATGATATTGATCTTAAGGTTGCAGATACTTGTTCAAATGGTGCTTGGAACTTTGATATCCCCTATACTCAGATTCCTCGGGATTTGAAAGTCTTGATGCATGCTATTTTTATCAATCCTAATTACAGGGATTCTTTGATTTGTGAATCCTCTTCTACAGGTACCTATTCCACCAAAAGTGGTTATCTTTGGCTTACTCAACCCTCAGATCAACAGGATGGTCTTGTCTTGCGTAACTCACATAATGTCTCTCAGTGGTCGTGGATTTGGAAATTGCTTGTTCCTGAAAATGTTAAGTTATTTGCGTGGATAGTACTCCACAATAGCTTACCCACAAATCTGTTTCGCCACCAAAGACATATCACTAATGATCCTTCTTGTCAGAGATGCGGGGCTCACGATGAGTCTATTCTTCATGCAATTAGAGATTGCCCTTCAATTTGTAATATCTGGCAGTTTTTCTCCTTTAACTCCAAAACAGGCTTCCTTCAGCATGAGCTTCTCCCTTGGTTCACATCCTTTGCTAACGATAAGTCAAGTCAATTGTTTCTCACTTCCTGTTGGCATATTTGGAAGTCCCGTAATAATGAGATTTTCAATGATATCAAAGATCCTATTTGGAAATTGCGGACGTGTAGTCTCTTGCCTTCCTCCTCCGGCCAGCTTTGTGAAGCTTAACACTGTTGGTAGTAGTTTCGGCAACCCATGGAGATTAGGTTATGGTGGTGTTCTTAGGAATTCTAATGGTGAATGGCTTTTGGGCTTCTTTGGTAACTGTGGCATCACCTCCAATATTAATGTCGAGCTTTTAGCTATTGTTAAAGGTCTCCTTTTAATTTGGAAAAATGGCTACAGGAATGTTATTTGCAAATCTGATTGCCAGATAGCTTTGTCTTTAATCAGTGAGGGTGTCCCCCATACTCATCCATATGCTTATCTGGTATCCTTCATCCGCGAGTTCAAGAACTACAATTGGTCTCTCTCCTTCGTCCACACTCTGCAGGAAGGAAATCATGTTGCTGACTGGTTGGCCAAGCACGGAGCTTCCGAGTCCTGCCCAGTTCTTATGGCGCCATTGCCCTGATGATTTATCTATGATCCTTTTAGCCGACACTAAGGGAATGCTTTATAGTAGAGAGTAGTTTGCTTTGTTGCCTTTATTTTCTTATTGATCAAAAAGAGACATACTCTAAAAATAAAATCCCTAGAAGCCTGAGCTGAGTATGATTGAGAGAAGAATTGATGCTTAAGAAGGTTGAAAATTTTCAGTGCACTCTCACAAAAACCTTCAGATGTGATCTTAAGCATTTTATAGCCTTTGAATTTAAATATATATGTTGGAAGTGGTCCCAAAGCCAATAAAGCTGTTGGGATGTCTTTGCAGAAAGTACAACAGCTTTTCTGCAACTCTGCAGAAAACCGCACTTGCAGCATGAAACACCCTTCTTATTCCTTTCCAGTGGATTTTTTCCACCGGTAAAGAGCGTTTCCGGCGGATTTATTTTTTCAAAAAAAATAAAATTTAAAAATCCACCGGAAACGCACATTACCGGCGGATTTTTTCTGGCAGTAATTTCCGGCGGATTTTTCCGACGGTAATGGGCGTTTCCGGCATAATTTTTTTAAAAAAGAATTGAAAAATACGCCGGAAATGTACGTTACCGGCAGATTTTTTAAAAAAATAAATAATTTTTTTTATTTTTTCGAATTTTAAATTTTAATATGTAATTTAATAAAAATAAGTAAAAATGAAAATGAAGTAGAATATTAGAAAAAATGATATAGAAGAGAATGAGAAGGAAAAAATGAATGAGAATGAAGAAGTAGGAATGAATAAGAATGAAAGAGAGAGTATGGGAAGAAGTAATATAGGAAAGAATAAGAATGAAGAAGTAAGAAGGAATAAGAATGAACGAGAGTATGAGAAGTAATAATATAGGAGAGAATGAGAATAAAGAAGTAAGAAAGAATAAGAATGAAGGAGTGAGAATGAATGAGAAGGAATAAGAAAGGGGAAATATATAAGAGAGAGATATGTAGAGAAATTTATGGAGATTGGAGAGTATGAGAACGAAGAAGAAAGATAAGATAGAGAAAATGTAGAAGAGAATGAGAATGAAATAAAGAGTGAAATGAGAGAATGAGAAGAGTGTAGGAGAAAATTTTATTTATAGGCATTTTCGGACGATTCCCGCGAATTTACCGACGGATTTTTTCCCTCCAAATTTTTCCGGCGGATTTTTTAAATTATGGGCGGATTTATTTTGGAAAAAAAATTTTAAAAAAATCCGCCGGTAACATTTCAGGCGGAATTTTTTAAAAAATTTAAAAAATCCGCCAATAACATTCCCGGCGGAATTTTTTTTAAAAAAATTAATTTTTTTCTTTTTAAAAAAAATCCGCCGGTAATTTGAAAAATCTGCCGAAAACGTACGGATGGAAAAAAAAAACCGCCGGAAATACAATTTTTTCTGCTGGAAATTTTCCGACGAAAAATTTCCGCCGAAAAAACACGTTTTTCTTGTAGTGTCATGACTTAACTTCTTGACTTCTTGCGTTCTTGGCTTTCAATATCACTTCAAGTCTTCTCAAAATACTTCAAAAAGTATATAGTCTTCTTAAGTAGTGGCTATGGTTACCCGTTATTAATAGTCACTCAATAAGACACATTAGGTACATATAGAAATAGAGAACTTAAGCTTGTCATAAAAAAATATTGTTAACCACCAAAACTACTTGAGAGATTTTGGCTCAACAAAGAGGACCTTGGTATATTTTTCAAATTTATCCACACTCGCGAGAAATATCACTTTTGCAAAGTTTTTCAGAATTATGTGTATTTTCCATCAAAACATAAATTAGTTATTTTTTCTTAACTGAAAAAAGTCAAGTCTAGAGCCTAGCAGTGAAATATTGTATGCATTATATTACTATTTGAAACTCTTTTTTTATCTACTTTAAATTTGTCTTGATTTTCACGAGATAATAATCAAACTAATTAAATTCTAGTCTGAGTCACCCAAGAGCACTTGGATGAGATGGTAGGGGTCTTCCAACTTAACCAAGGTCTTGGGCTTGAATCCAGTCTTGGGCATGCAACAGTGTTATATATCTCTGAGAGCATTCATAGAAAGAGCACGACAACACTTGTGCACATGCACAGATATACTACCGGTTAACACACTATATGGAACACCCTAATTTTTATGTTAATACTAGAAGTATACCCGTGCATATGCACGGGTAACATCATATTCTTTGTATAAATAGACTTAGACAGAATTCAATTACAATAAATCTTTCAAGTTATTAAGAAATGAAGTTTCATAACTTTAGAATATTCTTTTCTTTTGACATTTTTGATCGTCACCAAATACATTTTATCAATAATAAAATTATATTAACAACATGTAATATTTCTCCGTTGTATCTCAAATACAGAATATAAAATAATTATTTTAACAATGTGTAACGTTCCATCATAAAAAGTTAATAGTAATGAAATTATAGCAACAACATGGAATATTTACCCGTTGAAACTAAAAAATAAGTTTTTCAACAATATCTAGTCCTTTCACGGCTCAAAAAAAATGTCCATTTATAAGAAATAAAGTCATTCATGAAAACAAATATGAAAATGATTATATCGACAGCGTGTTACATTTCTCTGTAAGAAATAAAAAATAATGAAATTGTATCAACAATATGTAATGTTTACCCGTTGAAACTAAAAAAAAGATAAAATAATATTTATAAATAGATAGCTGATAGTTGATAGATAGATAGTTGAGAATCAGTGTTTTGATTAAACAGATAGTAGATAGATTAAAAAAATAAAATGTGGAGAGAGAGAGGGAGAGAGAGTGAGAATAAAGGTGGGAGAGATAGAGTTAAAATTGAGAAAGATAATGAAACCAGTGCCTATTTAGTAGGAAATTAAGTCTACTTTCCAATAAAACAAAAACCAACTTAAAACATTATTTGTACAGAAAGTTATGGGCAGTTTACCCAGACTATAGCCTTACGGGTTTCACACTGATTTACGATATTTTACGGTTTTCGATTCAAAAACTTTCGAAATGAAAATACCACACATAACCAGAACACCCAAACAATCACAATCGAAATATAAAAACCTAAACGTGAGTAAAACTCACCGGTTTGACGAATTCGTTAGAAATCAAGTTTTCACACGAAATAACCGAACGACGACCACTCGAACAATCCCCGTATTCGTCCCACCGCTTCAAAACCGACACCAACAGCTCCAATTTGAAACCTAAGCTCCTTTGCTACTGAGATTGCTTCCAGAATCGAACCAGCAGCTCCACAAGCTCTCTTAGCTATTCCATTGCACAATGTAGCTACTCCAATTCTTTATTCTTCCTCTAATGGTAACATGCAAGACATTAGATCATCAAAACCCATTTTTTTGCTACTTGAGAGCTAGGAGGTCCAAAAACGGTGAATGGAGCCAGAGGAAGAATGAGATGATGTGATGTGAATTGTTGTTACTAATTCACTCAAAATAACGGATCGTTCCATAATCAAATTGATAACTAGACAATAAAAAGACACGAGACAAGAAAAGGGAAGAAAATCAAAAAGATGGAAAGACAAGGAATGGATCTATGTGGTGAAGAGAAGCCACATCTTTCATGGAAATATGATAATCCTCATGTTTGGATCGCCACAAAAACTCTAAGCTCTTGATAAGATCCCAAAGATGGTTCAAGGAAGAACCCTAGAGAGAGCACGTATGCTAATTCCTCTCAAATTAAAAATATGACCAAAGGTTTTTTCTCACAACTTGCAAAGCCACACCTATTTATAAGGGAATAAGTTGTGGACTCACTAAAGGAACAAACATAAACCTAAAAGCCCAAATTCAAACCCAAACTAGGCCTTACACAACTAGGCTTCTAAGAAAGGGAAATAACGTGCCTAAAAATGTTTGGCTTATTACAATTATAAATTCCTAAGAAATATCAACTACAAGAGCATTTAAAAGACAATGAACAATTTTAGAACATTTGCTGTCATTAAGCAAATTAATCATTTGAGCTTCCAATTGTTCTTTAATCTTCTTTGCTCTTCCCCTTGTTATTGGTCCAAGTGCCAACTCTTGAATCTCTATGCTCTTTGTGTCCATAACATGATGAAAGTTAGTTGGTTGTGAAGAGGATGAAAAACTGAGTTGAATGGACCAAGAGCTACTTACATGCAATGGAGCTCAAAGATTTCCTTCTTCTCTTTTCTCCTTCTTCACGTTTTCTTCTCTCCCTCTCTCCCTCATTTTTTCTGGTTTTCAGGAATGTTGTGGAATGAGAGAGTGAATTGTGTTTTGCTTTAATGAGGTCAGCTGAGGGCTTAAAAAAAGGGTAAAAAGACCACTTTGCCCTTAAGTGATTTCATTACTTTGTTTCACTTCTAATTAACCGCTAACTCATAATTTCCTTCAAAAATCTTGGTTGTGGTCTTGTGGAATTGAGAAGTATGTTTGGTGTTGTGTAAATTGGTTTAATGGCTTGAAGGATATGGAAATGACCAAAACGCCATTGGGTCCTTAATCCTCTCATAATTCTATTTCTACCCCCAAACAAACACACCAAATCACATATTTCAAACAATGATGCAATTAAATCATATGATTTAGCGATAACTCATAACTCTGATTAGATTTATTATTTAATCGAAAAATAAATCACTATTTAATTTTGTAATCCGAAATTAAGGGATATTACAGTAAGAGCAATATACAGACATCAAAGCAGCACCGTAGACTAAAAGAGTGACAATCAATTTTCAGTAGCAAGAAGGAAAGCTAGTCAGGAACCAGGTTGGTCACATTTTTTTCATACATACATGCTCTAGGTTTTGTTTTTTTAGATGTTTATGTGTTAAACAATATGTAGATATGGATTCGGTTAGCCACTGTTGTAATTTCCAGCATGCTTTCTTTTTTTTAATTTTTAGATTATCATCACCATCTGTCAAGGTTTGTTTAGTGGTGTACAGAATGATAACAAAAAAACAGACCAAACCTAAGTTTTAAAATAGAATCACATAAAAATTTGTGAATGGAATAGACACAAGAAGAAAGAACCAAAATAGGTTTAGAAATCGGTAATTGAAAAAGGATGAGGGTTCAGAGGTTTTTAAATCAGAAATTAGGAGTAGGAGTGAAGAGATAAAAAAAAGAGAAAAAGCAAAACTGAACCTGTGTGTCTTCGCCGTCGCGCGCACTCTTCCCTTCTTCCTTCCCGTTCGCCACCGCACTCCCCTCCCTTCCTTTTCCTCTTTGTTTCTCTCTCTTTCTCATCGTTGAGTAGGAGTGTTTGCGGGTCGGTTTGGATTGGATTTGGCCAAATATGTTTCCCGAATCAATTATAATTACTCGGTTTGGGTTGGTTTGGATTTTATATCTTTTCTCCAAAATCCGAACCAAACCAATCCGATATTGAATGGGTTGGTTCGGATTGGACTCACGGGTCGCGCACTAAAATATTAATATTCTAAAATACAAAAAGTTTACATTTTTATGTAATATTCCCACACTTCTAAATAGCCCAAAAAATTATAAAAATTAAAAATTAGACCAAAACAAACTCAAATCCATTAATAGTCTTCCAATTCATAGTATTTAAATTTTATAACTTAATCATAAATTATCAAGGTAAAAAATCTCGGCAAATAAAATCTTGTGATTCTAAAATTACAAAATAGTATGACCTAGTATGGGTTGGTTTGGGTTCGCGGGTTTGTTTTTTAAAATTTGTTGCCCGAACCAAACAACTATGGGTTCGTTTGATTTGTTCGAGTTTGACCCGAACACGAAAAATATCCGAACCAAACATATCGGTTTGGATTGGATTGTGGGTTGGTTTGGATTTGCCTGAACCATTAAACACCTCTACTGTTGAGGGTGCGAAATTTCATTTATCTCTCTCAGGGAGAGTGTTGAAACAGCGCTAAGTAGAGCTGTCAATGGGCCGCTCAGAGGAGAGAGTTAGGGAATTAGGGTTCCACTTCCCAAATCAACCTTTATATATGCGTCCTTTTTTAAATTTATTTTGCTTTATTTTTTAATCACATAGATATTTACACCACCAGTTTTAATAACATAACACCGGCCATAAACCCAGTTTGTAAGCCATCAGCCCAAGACCCAGATTATTAGAAACTGGGCTTTAGCTAATCGCACCCCCATTTTTAGTAATACAACACCACTACTGCTAATTGCACCCTTATTTTATTTTTACAACCCATTCTGTTATTTATTATTTCTAAAGGAGATTAAGTCGATTGTACAATCAGATTAGTCATCGTTTTAGGACTAATGAGCCATACAGCTTAAGAGTCCTAAAATCCCTATTAAAAATAAGAATTCCAAGTCAAAAAAACACAAACATACAAACCATTTTCTCTTCTCAAAAGTCTAACTTTCAAGTTATAGGGGATGACGTCGATTGTACAACGGTTAATAAACTTTTTAGGATAAATGAGCTGTACGGCTCAAAAGTTCTAAAATCCCTATAAAACAAAATAAATAATTTCAAATTAAAAAACATAAATATACAAACTATTTTTTCTTTCTTTTCAAAAAAATAGGGGATT
Source organism: Astragalus membranaceus (assembly GCA_039519185.1). NCBI lineage: Eukaryota > Viridiplantae > Streptophyta > Magnoliopsida > Fabales > Fabaceae > Astragalus > Astragalus membranaceus. The sequence goes on along the minus strand of CM076848.1, from coordinate 167,245,336 downwards.
AAGTCGGTTGTACAACCGGGTTAATCTGCTTTTTAGGATAAATGAGTTGTACAACTCAAAAGTCCTAAAATCCCTAAATTAAAAAAGACCAACAAACAAACTTTTTCTACCCAAGAACTACGTAGCTTTGAATTCTCCACTGCACCTGGAGATATGTATGAGCGAGGGCCCACTCCTATCAAGCACAAAAATAAATAATTTTTATTAAGTCTATTTCTTTTTTAAATTCCTAATAAAAGGGTAAAATAAGTATTTTTCAAAATTAACATTTATTTTACACAACTAATCAGAAGGTAACCTTTTCCATGCATAACCGACTCCTGAACCCAAATCTGGTATCAAAGACCTTATCCAAATCAAAGGGATTTATCAACGTTTGCCCTTATATTAAACTTTGGTGGCGGCTTCATTTCGAACTTCGAAGAATCCTTTCCCGAATTTTTCGGTCGCTACAAAAGTTATATTTCAAGTTGCTTAAAAACTTGTGTTGTAGAAAGTTGCGAAAAAGCAACCATCGCGATCGCCCCCGTCATCACTCCTCGTTGTGCGTTCGTTGCCGAAGTAAAAATAATAATTATTTTAAAAGCAATGCACCATTGTCGCTCCTCAGTTGTCGCTCATTGCCACTCCTTGTCGCCACCCTGATGTCCCAAAAATTTTAATTGCAAAAAGTTAAAAAAATCATGTATCTTCTTTCAGATGAATTTTATAATTTCCATCAACTAAAAAAAACAAACATTTAAAAATAAAAAATAATAATTATTTTGATGTGAAGTCATTGAAGAGAGAGAGATAATTGAATTGAAAATATAATTATATATTTAGATTTAGAGCATGCGAATTGAGTTGGAAAAAAATAAATGCACCATTTGTGACGTTTTTATATGGTACTTTCTTTCGTAATGAATTCTTATGCTACATAATTTTCTCTCTCTCTCTCTTGGATTTGACTTATTTTTTCTCAAAAAGCCGCAATGTTTGTACATTTATCTCTCACTCCGTCATCTGCAATGCTAAAGTGGACATGTGCAAAATTTAAAAGCCGTAAAAGCTGACTAAGTTTTGCCTTTTTGCGTAGTTTTTACCACTTTATTTATTATTTTTACCACTTTACCCATAAAATTAGACACATGACATGTTGAGAAGATGACTAAATATGACATTTTCCTAACAGTACTTGATTTTATTATAGAAAGAGTATATTACAAGCTTGGCAATTACCAAAATGGACATTAACATAAAATAATATATACAAATAAAACTTAATAAAATAGCTCATCAATATGCTAATATTTATTAGATATTTTTTCACATTATACCATTTTTTTGACGTAGACTTTTCTATCTTTTTTTATTCATTATTCATTTATATCAAATATAATATAACCAATATTCGGAAAAATATTCGGAAAACAACGTTGGGACTTCAATGGTGTTGCACACATACACACAAGAGCTATCTTCAAACAAGTTTGTTATCCAAGCCGGGAAAAGACAACCTTCATCTCGTTTTCGTCAGCACTCACAAACTCCTTCACCAAGTCATCCAGAGATGCTATTGTACCACCTATAAAGTAAGAATAATTAAGCCATTCAGATATAAGGTTTATTATTTTAGTCTCTTTTATTAGTAAACATATAATATTTAGCTAACTTTAGCAATAAGTCGACCCTGGTCGTCACGGTGAGTGCCACATTTCTCATTGATGAAAGCTACAAAATCCTCCAAATCGCGGCCACCAACATAATTTTCACCAGCTCTATTGTTCTTTGGGAAAAACTACAGTGTGGGATAGCTAGTAACATCATATCTGTATTAGCAAATCATCCAAATTAGGCGCATGTGTTTCTTAAAGATATATCAATCTAGTTTAACTAGAAGACAGATAAAAATATGCTACTAAACTCACTTTTCAGCCAAATCCTTGTACTCGTCGGCATCAACATTGGCTATAACTACTTCCTCCTCCAGCTTAAACAGCAAACTTGTAGAACAGAGAATATTTAGATTAAGCTACCTAATACAAAACTCAATCATAAACATCTATATGAAACTGTCTAATACAAAACTAGAAATCAGCAACAGTCCATATATCAAGAATAGAGTCCAATCAATCAATATTTCTTACTCCATAATGAAAGAAAACCATAGTGAAGGGAGTATGAAGTTTCAAATTTGTAAGTCAGAATAGCCTTTTTCATTAAATCAACAACATACGACACCTCGCCATCTTCGTACTAGATGTTGTTGCTGTAATGAAAAAGTGTATTTTGAACAAAACCAACAAAGCTTACGGTGTTCCCTTCGCCATACAAGGCAAGAATACGACAGTGGTGGGGATTCAAGACATGACCGCGGCGGCCATAGGAGAGAGAGGGAGAGAGAGAAAGGATTCTTGTCTTTTGTTTCTAGGGTTTGAAATGAAAATAGGTTCTGGAGATATTATGAAGGGATAATGGGCTCAGCTCATGCGCTTAGTCCATTAGGAAGGAACCAATTTATCCAGCTTATTCAAGGAAGTGCAGAGGGGTGCGAGTGGTTAGCGTAGGGAGGTGTGCAAGTAAAACTGCACACAAAAATTGATTGAAAAGAAGAAGAAAAAACCTCTGACAGATACTGATTTCCCAATTTAGACTCAAGCTCGGGCTCCATTAAAGCATCCAATCCACCTTTATCAATCACAGCATTGAAGGTCTCATCTTCAAACTGCAAAACAACAGCACTGAAAGTGAACATGATATAGAATGAATTAGAAAGTGACTGGCACAACGAAGCAACTTTTATTGAAAAAGAACCTACATGGAGGTCATGTCCATGACGCGCCAGAGCATGAGAGGACGAAGGCGGACGTTACGGCGGAGCATATCGGAGATAACGACTTTGGAGAAGTCGATGTTAGTGATGGAAGTGTAGCCGGCGTCATAGAGGTGCTCAGAGAGGAGGGAGTTTCGGCAACCGGGGATGAGAAGGTGGAGAGGGTTTTGGGAAGTTAGGGTTTGGAGGAGGGAGAGGAGTGGGTACCTGAGGTGAGACCATTCGGCGTACCACTCGAAAGAGTCGCCGCGAATGGTGAAAAATTTCTCCCAATTTTCTTTGCTTGTGAAGTCTCCGAGGGTTTCTAGAAGATCTTCTGTACCCTTCGTCTTTGTCTTGCTCTTTGCTCTTTGAAAACCAATTGTGCGCATCTCATCAGTTTTTGAGTATCTGACCATTTAGCTCAACTTTTTTAATTTTTTAATAATTCAACATATGACAACGGTTTCTCAGCATTGCCTAAAGCTCAACTAAAAAACTGTTGCCATAGACCTTTAAGCAACGGTTTAAGTTTTAAACCGTTGCCAAAAAACTTTAGTAAAAAAAATGGTATCAACAACGGTGGCAAAAAAACGTTGCCATTGCTATCTAAGGCAACGGTTTTTTAGGCGTTGGAATTTTAGGCGGTGCCATAGAGTCAAAATGTTGTAGTGAACCATGCAAACTCGCGTTTGAACCTTTCTAAAGCGAAACAAAACGATCTTGAAGTAAAACAATTTTCCTACTATTTTGGTCAATTACAACCTTAAGTTCATGCACCCTAGTTTATCGAAGGTCACACTCTTAGTTCCATGAACAACCAACGTGACATTCATGGTTTGATGTAGAAGGTGGTGTCCTCAGTTAGCATAAAGTGTTTCTCATATATTTATGGAAAAAAATATACTTTACTGGGAAGAACATCAACGACCACCATACTCTTTGAAAACTTCAACATAACCAACGACTCTCAACATTGTTTCAACTTATTTCGAATTCATTTGTTTAATCGTCACTTTGTTTTCCAGATTACGAGACTTTTGTTTCCCACAATCACGCCAGCCGCACCACCATCGCTTCACGCACGGTAGCTGTCGTGCGCAACACCACATTTTGCTGAAGAAAACAAGGACAAATGTGAGTGTTTGTTTTTAACAAGTGGAGAAGCCAAAGACATGTGGTCAGTATAAAACATTTAGGCTTAATTGCACTTTTGACCTCCCTTATAATACCCCATCCACGACTTTGGTCCCCCAAGTTTTTTTTCACGATTTTGATCTCCCTATTATCTCAATTTCTAAAATGCTTGCCCCCTGTCGAAATTGGTCAAATTTGAGGCTGCTATGGCACTCATGCACTTATAATAATGTGGCATGCCACATGGATTTTTTATGTTAAATTCAAACTTCTCAAAACACCATCCCCGTCATCCATCTTTGTTCCTCTCATTCCGCACCATGCTCCTCGACTGGAGTTCACTGCGACCCTTCCCACTACATCCTCTCTCTCAACATAGAGTTGTGCCTTCAAATCAGTTTATAAGCATCTTACTCAACAATCATTTTCACTCTAAAGTCTTCTGCGTTTCGTTGAATTGCGCTTGAGTATAAGACGACTCATTTATTATTTACTCTTACATCTATCAATATGTGAATTTATTTATTCAACAAAGGGTCCTTCATTTTGTTTTCCAAAGGCGAGAAAACTAGTTCCTAGTAAAATCCATTGGTAGAATAGATCGACCTCGTGAATGTAAAAGAAACAGCAATGCATCTCCATAATAATATACCAAAGGCGAAGCAGAAAAGGCTCATTTATATATTGACCATAAATGGATTTCTCATTAGGGTACAAATAAACTGTGTGGCGAAGTATTGGAAAATAAGAAATCAATTAATATTATACCTTGACAGAAAAAACATGAAACCTCAATACCCTTTCATCAATCTTTAAACAGGGATTTGCAGTTAAAACAAATAACTAGAAGAGAAAATGAGGAGAGGGATGAAGGAAGAAGGATTTGCAGTGAACTCTGACCCAGGAGCATGGTGTGGAATGAGAGGGATGAAGATGGATGATGTTTTAGAGAATTTTGAATCTAATATAAAAAAAAATTATTAAAAAATCCATGTGGTAGTCAAATGTGGCATGCCACGTCATTTAAGTGAGTGCCACATCAATCTCAGATTTGACCAATTTTGTCAGGGGCAAGGATTTTAGAAATTGGAATAATAGGGGAACCAAAATCGTGAAAAAAAAACTAGAGGGACCAAAATCGTAAATGCTCGTGTATGTACATCTGAATCATAGAACAGTGTAGGTGGAATACTAGAGATTTTAACACACCCTTTTGTGCTAGGGTTTTGACACTGAACAATCACAATTATTGATGGTGCACTTATTAATGTTGAGTCCCCAAAACAAATTATATTTGTAAGTTGTAACGAGGGATTGAAAATAAGGGATAAAAACAAAGAAGAGAACAATGAAACTTAGTGCGTAAAAAAAAGAACAATGAAACTTAGATTTTTTTTGAAGAACAAAGTTCCATATTTTTTTGATACTTTATGGAACTCGCCAGTGGAAGAGTGACACAACATGTCACAGAAGGTGAAACCACCTCGATGCCTTGTTGAATTTATGGGATGTGGGAAGAAGAAGGAAGAATAAATACTCTAAATGTGATATGTTAATCATTAATCCCTATTTATAGAGAGATACACAACATAGGACTCCAAATCCTAATAGAATAAGGTAACTAATCATAATAATAACTAACTGATAAGATTATAATTTTATGAGATGATTCAAAATACTCAAAGATAAAACTTCAATCTTGGGTGCAAGTGGTTAATGCACTCCATCTTAAGGGGCGGACTCGGCTAGTACCTGGGTTCGATCCCTGGCAATGGAACAAATTGGAACTAGACTTTACTTACCTTCCGGTCGAACTCTGGATTATTTAGGGCCCCTTTCCCCTAGATACCAGAGGGAGTCAAAGACCCCTAGACCAAAAAAAAATACTCAAAGATAAAGTAAAACTAATTCTAAAATCTCTATAAGATAAATATCTTTTTTTTGGTACATAAAGAGAGCTATCGCCAAAAAGAAAGAAAACAAAACAAGCACCTAGCTAGGACTCCCAAAAAACCGAGGCACAGGGATCCCCGAATTGTCCGTGAAGATAAGTTGCTGCAGCTCCCTAGGAGGGGCGTCAATGATCTGTACCACAAACTGACTGTTCGTCAATCTATGATTAGCCATCCAATCTGCACACCCATTGCCTTCCCTGTAACTATGGGTCAAAAGCACTTCCAAATTCTTGCTAAGCTATTTTCGAATCCTCATGACTAGAGTATGCAACCCCCCTAGGTTCCCCTTATTGGTTGTTCACCAAGTCTTCCAATACTTTGGAGTCACTCCCCACCACCAATTTCATGATGCTTTTCCGCCACGCAAGCTGGAGTCCCTCAAGCATTCCCCACATCTCAGCGTGTAAGGCGTCACAATGCCCCAACTTACGCGTAAAACCAGCCAGCCACTGACCATTAGAGTCCCGAATTAGCCCTCCCACAGCCGGCGAGATTGCCCTGCTGCTTGAAGGCTCCATCACAATTAAGTTTAAACCACCCCTGCTCAGGTGGCATCCACACAACATCTACAACATGAGTATGATGGTTTCCACCACTCATCTTGAGCCCACAGGCCATGGTAATCTCTCTAGCCATGTGTAGAATAGGAATCATAGGGTTACAGGGGTGCTGAAAACCCTCCTCAAAGATCATCTTATTTTGCCAATTCCAAAGGGACCAAATGGCCACCATGAATAAAATGTTGTGGGGGGTATCGAACACCCCACAGGTAGTGATTTTTATGTTATGAAAATAAATATCTTATTTTCAAATATTCTAATTCTCTTCGTCAAACTAAAACTTATTAAGCTTAGCTTGTTAAAATTACAAATACACATTTGAAAACAACTAGTGCGGTGACCCGTGCGATGCACGGTGTCAGAGCTTTAGGGTCTACATAATCATTATAATACTAAAATTAGCTTAATAGAAATTAAAGACAAATTCTAACAATTAAAATGTGTTTAGTAGATTCAAAAATATAGAAACCAAAGAAAAAGCGACAACAATTGTAGAAATGTTAGTTATTACATAATAACTGGGTTATCAGGATTGTAAGAGAAAAGAAGCAGTAATAAAATTTGAGAGGTTGCAGCAATAGATGACAAAAAAAGAAGAGAAATCCTACACTGCATATCTTTAGTAACAATGATGCAAACTGATGTGTAAAAAAATTCAAGATAAGATATAAAATGTATGTAGTCTTTATTGAGTCTACCAGAAACAGGAGTCAAGATTTGTTGACACCAAAATCTACATAACGTGTTGAATGAACTAATGTGATGTCATTTTCTTCAAATTTTGCAACTGGTTATTTCAATCTGTTTGTTAATCCAATTGATAACAAATTAGCTCATCACTACTATTACAAAGTAAATGTTCTATTAAACAAATAGATAGAAAGATAGGAAAACCAACCAATAATGATAATTTTTTAATTGCAGTTACTGTTAGGTAGGTTTTGCTTCCATGAGTTGAATTGATAAAAAGAAGTATTAGTTATGAAAAATATGGCACAGGAGCTGAATGTGTGATTTATAATTTCTCCTTTAATATATAGGAAGTTCTGTCATGCTTACAATAGGTTATTTATTAAGTCAAATAAATATGGCTTATATACGAATAATATGTAGACTTCCATAATTGAAAAATTTTGGTATTTGAAGAGGATAAAAGTTGAACATATCATATAATAGAATAAAGACTACAAACATAAGCTAGTTCAATACATTAAATTGAAAGGCAGTACATCCAAGTTCTTAGAGGAACAATCCAAGAACAAACAAAAGAGGGAAGTAGGATCCTAATCACTTTATTTAGTCCACATTATAAAGTGGATACACCCAGTTCATTACATAATAACATATAGGGGAATACATAATAACATGAACTAAAGGACTGCATAACTTTCTTGACCAACTTAGTTCAGTGCCTTGGTCTTCATGATTTTCTTCTTGAACACCTTAGTAGAGGAAGCTTGAGGAGAGTCCAATTGATGATTTGGGGTGGGGTCAAGGGAAATTGTTGATCTCTTGGAATCAGATAAGGGAGTTGTAGCTTCAAAAGTTTCAGCAGCGGGGACATCAGTATCAGATGGGAAGTTTTCTTCATTGCCAATGGGGTTGATTTGAGAGAGAAATAGATGATTGATAAGCAGTTGCAGCAGAAAAATCATAAGCAGTTTGAGCCAAACTGATTGTTATTTTATGCAGCAGATCAAGAATGAGGAAGCGAGTCTGATCAAGCTTAAGGCCTCAGTATAGGAACTCCAAAATGACATTGCTACTACAGGATAGCATCATAGCAACAATCTAGTATGATATTGCTGCCACTTATTCAAATCCCTATTATACCAACTTCAGTTTACAGATACAAATTGCTTTTTGATTGACGGGATCCGGATCACACCAAGATTGGGCTCCAAGCGCCTCTAGCTCCAAGGAAAAAATCACTCCAGCTGAATGTTCTTAAATATTAGAAAAAAATTAATGGCATTGTATTTGTATGCACATAATCAAGTTTTCATAGTATAAAAATAAAAATTGATCATGATAAAATCAACTTTGCAAGTGGCATTATCCACAATAGCACACACAGAGAGACTAAGAATATTTACGGGTAATTCAATAACAGGAACATAATAAGCTTAAAAAACCAAAAAGCTTAAGGAGTAGAAACAGACCATGGTAACATTCAATCTCCGCCTGGAGAAATAGTCAAATGTTCAGAACTGGAAAGGAAGTATTTGAATTACTCTATATATCCCACATTTGAATTCAGGGAAATATCAACTTTCAAGTAAAGAAAATGCAGTAACCAAAGAGCTACATAATGTAAATACCTTCCATTGCCCAAGAAGAGTCATGGGACAAATTATCAGGTTGCCACCACTTGTTAGAGCAGTGTTTTGCTTTATTAGTTTATCAAAACCAGTAAATTTGGTTGCCTTCTTTGGAATGTTTGACAAATTGGGAACTGTATCACCATCACTAACTCCACTACCTTCAATAAAGGACTGTACCATGGGTTGACTGCCTAATGATCCACCACCCCTTCCTGAATGGGCAAGAAGAAGGGATGTGGTCATGATGGTCTTTCCAAGCACCATAGCATCTGCCAAAATCTTCATTTCACAATAAATTAATACATTATTGCAAACATCGAAGAATATACTAAAGCAACGAAATTGTTAAGGGTTAACTCCTTAAAAAACATACTCCTCCTCTGGCCATTTCAAGGGTACTTGGAAATTCTGTTGTGGCTTCACCGGATAATGCATTTAAATAAGTGAAGGAAAGACATTGTGTAAAGGAAAAATCAACATTTGCATGTATTTATGGTGCATCTCAACAAAAACAAAACTTGCAACAAATTCAGAAACTTGTAGAGACAAAAATGGACATTCAATATAGAAAAAATAAAAAAAAAAGACAAAAAATCAGCCATCAAAGAAGAAATTTCAAAATAGCTAACACAATATCATTTACATAGCAAAACCCAGAAGCTTCACATTTCTTTGCATGATGTAACCCACCAGCCCAATTAATTGCAATATCAGATACTCCTTGGTTTAATTTTAATGCACCACCAATAGAACCTCCTGCATATGATTGACAAAAAGAATAAAGACCATCAAACACAGGACAATCTTCACCAACGTTAAACCTTTTCATTTGTGTCAAAAGATCTGGTTGTGTTTCAAAAGTGATGCTTTTCAAAAAAGAGACATAACCATCAGCATGGAACTGGCAGAGAAAGTACACCATAAAAATGCAAAACAGTTCCATTTTATGCACATGCAAGAGATGAAACTATGCCCTTGAAGTTTTAAGTCGTTACCAATCACCTTCTCGCCTTTAAAGTCCCGAACTTTCAGATTAGCTACCACAAGAACCACAGCTTAATCAACACCTAAGGAAGTCACAACCATTTTGGATTCCACCAATGCGCCTCAGACTTAGTTTCATTCTCTTCCATCACAGGAACCTACAAAAACCACAAACAAACACCAATTTGACACTGAAACGAACAAACAGTTTTCTATTCCTGAAAAATCCCCAATCGAATAGCAACAAATCAAGAGAAATCGTATTCATCAGAACGATTAGGTTAAGAGAGTAACAAAAAAGTCTTTGTACCGCTTCTAAAGTATTGCTACTAGTTAAGCTAAAACTCACACACCCATTAATTAATCCCAATTTGACATAGAGTTTATGCCTATTCTCATTCTAAAATTATCTATCGTAGTCTAACTGTGTTGTAAACCAGTAAATTTTTCATAATATAAGTATTTTCCCCATCAACATAGATAAGTGGAATACACTTAGTATTAAATATACACTGTGATCTACTATTAGTATTCATATAAACCTACTAACTATGTTTCAATACCTAAAACCAATAACTATGCACAATCTTCTCTAACCAAATTCATTCTAAAAATTTATTAAATCATTCTTCAAAGTGGCATGATATCTTAAACAACAGAATAAATAACAGAACAGAAAAAGAGCATTATGGCTGCAGATACTTGAATACCTACACCAAATTGTAATTCATCTTTTTTCTATGCACAATTGGTCCTACCTAAATTTATTTTAAAACTGTTTTAAATCATCTCTGTGAGGTGCATGTCGTCCATAACAGTAAAAGAGACAATAGAACATCAATAAAGAAGGGAAATTTGTGGAAGCATGTCAGCAAAACAGAAAAATGGAAAAGCTATGAACAAAGGGTGAAAGAGTTAGTAGAAGATTACCTGTCACAGTATCGGTGGAGGAAGTCACAGAAAGCAGAAAAATCAAACACTGAAAAGAAGAAACAACCAATATTTACAATTACAAAAAATAGGGAAAAAAATGTAAAGGTGAAACAGAACCAAGTTGAGAGAACAACCGTACAAAGAGGAGCTTGAAGGAGCTTCATTGATGAATGCCAAGTTCTAAAAGGCATAAAACACAGAAAGCTTCCTAAGATCATAACTGCTATCTCAAGTGTTGATCATCAAGGTAATGACTCCAAAGCTCTAATCTTTGAGTTCATGCCTAATGGAAGTTTAGAAGAATGGTTGCATCCTATAAATAACATGCAATCTTAGACAAATCAACAACTGTTGAAAGTTACGAATAATAACTAAAAAACACCACAGAAATAAAATTTGGGTAAAGTTCCTACATTTGGAATTAGAATTTCATCAATATCAAAATCTGGAGCTTTCTTAATTGGCCTATTAAGCTAAATTTACCGCTATTTAAAAGAAACTTGTAGAGACAAAAATGGACATTCAATATAGAAAAATCGGAAAAAAAGACAAAAAATCAGACATCAAAGAAGAAACACTTGAAGAAGGAAACACCATAAAAATGTAAAACAGTTCCATTTTATGCACATGCAAGAGATGAAATTATGCCCTTGAAGTTTTAAGTCGTTAACAATCACCTTCTCGCCTTTAAAGTCCCAAACTTTCAGATTTGCTGTATGAGATTTCTGTCGTGAATCAAATCAAGGGCCTGCTCCAAGTTTTTTGAACATTAGTTGTGTTTTGGGGGAGTGAAAAAGAAGAATTTATGATAAAACAAAAAAAATCAGAAAAATGGGTTTGAGAAAACAACATTAATCGTTACCTTGAGAGTGAGAGCGAGCAGCAAAACGAAGTAGCCGCAACAACCACCGTAGCTTCCCCCTTTCACCGTCAGCACTACACCCCCTTTCATCACCACTACGTGGCGTCGCCGGAAACGGCGTGAGCTCCCTCCATCGCGTCGTCCTTCAACCACCGTCACACACTCTCTCAATCGTCACCTCTCTGTTCCTCTTTCTCTCTCCTGGAACTCTCTCTCTCTTCGGGTATGAGAGAAACGGCGCTGAGGAATGTAGAAGCAGGAAAATTAGGGTTCCCTCTTTTAGTTGTTACCAGAACCTGAAAACAAAAACAATGTGTGAGAAGAGAAGAGAGTGCAGAGAAGAGAATTTACAGAGTGGTAACGGAGAGAGACATAGAGAGGGAATGAGAAGCGGTGAAGAGAGCTTCAAAAACTTACCCGTATTGCATGTACTGATCTAGGTTTTTTGAGAGCAGATCTGTCAATAGATGACGAATCAGAGAGAGATGAAGGAAGCTATGGGCTGAGAGAGGGTGGTGGTGGGCTGAGTATGAATCTGAAGTTGTGGATGTTGGTCAACCATGGCAGTTTTCGCGCCCCTCGAACCATTCCTTTTTCTTCGCTTTCGTTCTCCGTCGTCGCCGACGGTGAAACAGATAGTCGCCATCGTCAACCAGGCCTCCGCCGTAACATACCCGTCACCACCGTAAGCCCCTCGAAACCGATTTGGGGAAAATTTGTTAGAGTGAGAGAGAAGAGAAAGTCAGAGAGAGAGAGAGAGAGAGAGAGAGAGAGAGAGAGAAAGGAAGTGTGAGGAAGAAAGAAATGAAATGAAGAGAGTAGCAAAATGGTTTTGTTTTCTTTCTCTCTGCACCTGTCTTTTCAGCTGACAACTTCACATGGGAGTGGCAGGAAGACACATGGCAGTGTTCTACTGGCTGGGGCTTTTGGGCGCGAAAGCTGAAAATTGGCGCCAAAAAAAGCTGATGTCTTGCTGAACTCAGACTACCTCAAGATGTAAATGAAGAGATTTGATTGTTTTTATTATAAGAAAACAATTTGATTGTTGAATGAGATTTTTTTTTGTACCCCCATCATATCACCATATACCCCCATCATAATTGATAAACCGAAAAGACCCCTGCCAAACTAAAACTTGCTCGGATTTACCCCCACTCAAGGTAAATCCGCTTTGTTATTTTCCAAAGCTGATTTATCTACCCAATAGGTAAATCCGACTTTTAAATAACAAAGCAGATTTACCTTATGTGGGGGTACATCCGTTTTAAAATTAACAAAAGCAGATTTACCTAATGCGGGGATAAATCCGATTTTGAAATTAAAATTATTTTTTTTTTTAGAAATATAAAATAGATATGAATATCGGTCGTCTTTTGGTTCTATTTAGTGTATTGTTCGTTAACATGTGACGATGTTGTATGTCGGGTGAATAATTTAGGCTAAAAAATCTGTTTTCAAGCAACCTACTCAGATTGTAATGAAACCACAGCCATTAAATCTGAAAAAAAAAGGGTTCAAGACTCCTGGAGAAGTAACTTCTTACTGGACAGGGGAGCTCAAAATCTCAAATTCAATCGTTTACTATTTTTTATTTATTTTTTTAATTTTTCATAATCTCCAAAAAATTTGAAAAAATTTGCATAACCTTATTTTGGTTTTATTAGATTTATAGTGGTGTTTTGATAATTTTTAGATTAGTTTTTACTCTTTAACGGATTTTTAGTAGTATTTTTATAACATCTTTTAAAAAAATTAAATAAAAAATAGGTATTTTTAATACAGAAAGCGGATTTAACCCCCCACCTAAGGTAAATCCGTTTTTAAAATTAACAAAAGTGGATTTACCTTAGGTGGGAGTAAATCCGATTTTCTTTTTTTAAGGGAAATCGGATTTAGCTACTAAAAGATAAATCCGATTTTGGAAAAAAACCAAAATCGGATTTATCTTTTAGTAGGTAAATTCGAGCGAATTTTTTAAATGAGGGATATTTTTGGGTTTCACTTTTATGTGGGGGTATATGGTGATATGATGGGGGTATAAAAAAAATACCCTTGTTGAATTCATAAGCGGAAAGACAACTTTCACATCAACTAGTTTATATTTCCATAGTCGAATAAACTCTATTTTTTTTGTTCTAAGAATAATCTCTACTAGGACAAAAACCCGTGCGATGCATGGGCTAGTCTGATTCCTAAGTCTTTCCAAATAAGTTATATAGATTAAGTAGATGTTGAAAGTGGTATGTAAAATGGTGACCTGAATCGGTTGGAAATAAAAATTGCTTTATTAATAAGTATTTTTAAAGGGTGCAGATATATTTGTGGTAATTGTTTACGAGAATAGTAGGGTGACAATATTAGATATGTATTTTAAATGAACTTTTGTTTAAAATAGAATTGGCCAAAATAATTATAAAAAGTAGTGTTTTGGATACAAAAATAACGTATTTGGGTGATGAGACGTGTGCATAACGAGCAAGGGGGTGGCTAATATTACGCATAAATGCTATGCGTAAATGATGTATTGACTATGGAAGGTTGTATTTAATGAATTATCGCATAGTCGAATCTGAATCAATAACGACTAACATATGTATGATTTAGAGTAATCTTTACATGTATTAGACTAAAATAGAATATTGAATTAATTTGTTGATTATACTCTTAAAAAGAAATTGCCATGGTGTGAAAAAAGAAAATTGAAGTGAGGCCCTAGTCCATTACTGTTAAGTAGTGGAAACAGTGGAAGTTAAAAAAAATAGAAGGAATCGATAATGATTAATGGCCTGAAATTGTGAAAACTGACATAAAAAGGTTGCATGGCAGCAACTTCCGCCGCTACGACTACTGAAAATGCCTGAAGTACATATAAATGAAAGATTAAAAGAATAAAAGTTCCCAATCCCGCAAGATGAATTGCTATTCGTGTTTCCACGAAATGTCTAAATGAAACGTTTTCATGTCACACACAAATCAACTACAAAATTTAAGAGAAGAGAAAGGAGAAACTTTAGGCTATGCTAAGTGGTGTACCTTATAGGTAAGTGAGATATTTTCTGAATTCGCCTTGGTTTCGATTTTGTGGTGTGAATATCTTAAGTAATGGGGGGGGGGGTGCTATTTATAGCCGTTACGATTTAATGCTAATGCCAAAAGATATGAAGGAACTTGTTTTAGGTTACATCTGGTTGTGAAGGAGTTTTTTTGCACTAATAACATGTATGTATGTATGTCTTGGGCTTGAAATCAGGTTTGAGTAGATGTTTTGATTTTATTTTGCGTAAGCTAAATTCTGAAAAAATATTTCCATTTATAAGTAAAGTGTGTGAAAAAAAAAAGAAGTGAACGTCGACTAATATGAAATTCCATAATATGCATGTTGTTGCAAGCATGATATTTTACAATAGGGTTTTGGGGTATACCGGGTATCCTCTTCCAGAAACTACATAACCCAATCCCTCAGGCAGGGTATGACCACATCAAGTGCCAAATCTATTCGTAAGATGTAACAATTGTCCTTGCCCAAGGTTCAATTCAAAATAATGACGTTGATTAAGTTGAAAGATACCCTTACAGTTTCATTGAAGTCGAGTTATTGTATTTGTAAAAAACTTAATGTTTAAATATGGTGATTGGTCACGGGAACCGTTATTCAATGATATATCCTTAGAGTAAAATACATTAAGTTTGACTAATGTAAAACTGATTTCTGTGGTAGTCGATTTTATTAGGAATGCTTTATTATTAGAGAAATGAAGTTGTTTATTATGGTTTTAATTAGGATTGTAATTTGGCAGTAAAATTTTTTAAAAACGTTATTTTTTTTGGGACTGTTCCGTCATTATAATGCTTTGATAACCTAAAATGATGTACAAAAGTCTCCAAAATATTGAAAAGTATTGAAATGTTTATAGGAAAGTTTGAGAATTGATTTGGATAATGTAGCCCGTTTGTCAATTCATGTCAGTCAGGCCACGTGAGAGTGTTGGAATGTGGGAGTCATTTGATGGGTTACGAAGAGGCACGTGCGGCGACAAATAGAACCTACAAAGCTAAACGGTATCCGAAATTTGGTAGAAAAGAATGTTCCAAATTTGCTTTTACACGAAAATTTGTCTTTTAATTTCTTTGATAGAATAGGCGCGGTGTATGCATTTTATTGGGTTTGATGGAATACCCGTATACCAATGTTTGGAAAGTCAAGGTAAACATTAAACTCAGACAAAATGGGTCAGTTCATACTCTGCAATTGGTTGTATATGGTCACACTTTGGGATATGAATAATTGGTTATATATTTCTCTTCTTTATTTTAGATAGGTCTGAGGGGTTGAAAATTGGGTCGAATTGATGGGATGGTGGATATTTAAAGTGGTATATATAGAATAAATAGCTTTGGTTTTGGTGTCATGTCCTTTTTCCCAAAAAGTACTGAAAAAGAAAGTTAGAATTAGTACCAAAGTCGTTGCTGGCAGAACATGTACGGGCAATGTATTGGAGTTGAACAATGATCTTCATACCTACAGCTTTAACAAATAAGGGAAAAAATGTTCACTTTTGGGCGTTATTTAAATGAAATATTCAACGCGCTTGACACTGTGCCTTCGATAGACGTTATTGGATTGAGTACTTGTTACAAAATTGTATATTTAACATCTGTATGTTAATAGGACAATTTACTTTTTGACTTTTGTTATGAAAAACGTGTTTTTATTTACTATTTCTGGTTGTTCAATTAATTGGTGATAATGGTTAGCCGTTGGAGATCTAGGTGGGGTCATTTAAGATTTGTAGGGGTTGAAAAATGGTTTTGTCTATGTGTTACTAATATGTGGTTGTGATTTAATATACTTTGTCATTCACATGAGTAACAGTGGAAGGAAACTTTTGGGGGAATGGTGTTGGCTATGTATTAATTTACAAGAACGACAAACGTAATTTTGGTATGAAAAATTGATAGTATCCCCTCATAGGAATATTTTAAATGTTTCCATGTGCATGAGTTGTAGCAACATTTTGTATACTTTACTACATTTCCTATTTGTTTAATTTAACTTGAGTTATTTATTTATGAATTTAGGTTACCAGACCACAATAAAACTTAAAGAAATGAAAGTGACTGAGTTATTTTATGGTTTAATAGGACATTTTTGGGGTAATGAGGTTAGAATGGTAACTATTGTTATACGTGAACTCTATCAGTGGAAGGTAGGAATCCCACGAACCTCCTTGTTCCAAAACACAAGCCCTCAACAAATCCTCTAATGACTGAATCGTCCTCTCTGACTGACCATCTGTCTGAGGATGATATGCCGAACTCAACCTCAGCTTAGACCCCAACTTCTCTTGCAAACTCTTCCAAAAATCTGAAGTGAACCTCGGATCTCTTTCCGAAACAATACTCTTAGGAACCCCATGAAGCTTCACAATCTCCCGAATATAAATCTCTACCAACTTCAACACCGGATACGTGATGCTGATAGGAACAAAATGAGACGATTTTGTCAACCTGTCAACAATCACCCAAATTGCATCATACCCTTTCGCAGTATTAGGCAATCCCGTCACAAAATCCATCGAAATGCTATCCCATTTCCACTCCGGATTTTCTAACGGTTGCATCAGTCCAGCAGGCTTCTGATGCTCCACCTTTGACTTCTGGCAAGTCAAACAGGCATACACAAATTGTGCTACATCTCGCTTCATACCAGGCCACCAAAACAACTTCTTCAGATCTTGATACATCTTCGTAGCTCCCGGATTAATACTCAACTTACTTCGATGACCCTCCTCTAAAATTGATCTCTGCCAACTTCAACACCGGATACGTGATGCTGATAGGAACAAAATGAGACGATTTTGTCAACCTGTCAACAATCACCCAAATTGCATCATACCCTTTCGCAGTATTAGGCAATCCCGTCACAAAATCCATCGAAATGCTATCCCATTTCCACTCCGGAATTTCTAACGGTTGCATCAGTCCAGTAGGCTTCTGATGCTCCACCTTTGACTTTTGGCAAGTCAAACAGGCATACACAAATTGTGCTACATCTCGCTTCATACCAAGCCACCAAAACAACTTCTTCAGATCTTGATACATCTTCGTAGCTCCCGGATGAATACTCAACTTACTTCGATGACCCTCCTCTAAAATTGCTCTCTTCAGCTCTGCGTCTTCAGGAATACAAATCCTATCACGAAATCTCAAAACACCATGCGCATCCAACTTAAAATCACTACCCTCAGGTTGATCATCCTCGACCATCAAATCCACCAACTTGATATCCAGCTTCTCGGCTTCTCTGATACTGTGTTGCGTTAAAAACACACTTAGAGCAAGTGTACTCTATCGCAGAAGTAGTATAAAAGATTATCGTATCCACAGGGATTAATTAACAAGTACCAAACTAGTCAAGATTATATATTGTTTAGACGAATCAATGATAGAGTTGTAATGAAAACAAATAAAAAGAAATAAATAACAATAATTAAAATACTAGATTTAATCGATGGAGAGAGGTCTAGGGTCACGGTTTCACTTGCAAGCTTCGATTCCCCTATGTCTAATTCCTACTTGAATTCCTTTATTTTATTTAATTACCAATCCCTTTACTAAAACTATTAATCCGTTTGGTCATTCGCGATTAATATTCTTTTTCCTAAATCAACCCTTGTTTGGTCATGCAAGAATTTAAATTTAAGAAAAGCATAAAGAGCAAAAAAGTTGAATGATTGGAAGACTAAATTAAAGTTTGGTCATGCCCTAATTATAACCCCAATTATCCTATAGGTCCACCAACTAATTGCAGTACGGTCGCTGATCAACTAATTGATTATAAACATGCAAAGGGTAGTTAATCCTAATCATGTGATAAAAACAATAGGACAATATTAATTAAAATAAAAACAGGAATTCAAACAAGAAATTAGAACATAAAAAGGTCTCTAAACATGCAAGATCCACCTAAGACCCTAGAAGAGGATTTAGCTATCCATAGTGTTTGAGAACAATAAAATAAAATTAGGAGTCATAAATTACAGAGATAAAAATAACCCGGAATAGAGAAATTTCGGATCCTGAAAATTTAGTCTCCTTTTTTTGCTCCAGAGCTCTCTCACGATGTCAAGAACGGGTACCCAAAACCATCTCCTCTCCTTGCCGGCGCTACTGTTTGTGCGCGGCTTCTGTTCCTGATCCGTAATTTACGTTCGCGGCTACTGTTCTTTTATATTGTCAATTCACGCCTCTTATAATCATCCAACCATAGGATTACATATGTGCTGAATTGTTGTCTACATGGGCTTTCTTTTCTTTCAAGCCCAAAAGTGGTGATGCACAAGAGTTCTTTTGCTAATGACACCCCATTTCGCTTCACACAACTCACAGCTGCATTTTGTTTATTTCTTTTCTTTCCTACAAAATAATGGGTAAAGTAAGTCACTTATTTATTTAAATGATAATAATCGCTCTCAAAATTACTCTAAAAGTATCTCTAAATATGCACTAATTTGGAGTTTATCATACTGTCAAGGAACTCATTATTAATCTTCAACATACCCAACTTAACACTCTGAAGCGACACTTCACAAACCAAACTCAAATCCCTGAATTCCTTAATCAACCCTAACTCCTTAGCCATCATTGCCGACATATGCAAGGACTTTCGACTTAAAGCATCAGCCACGACATTAGCTTTGCCTGGATGATAGTTCAAACCGAAATCATAGTCTTTCAACAATTCTAACCACCTTCGCTGCCTCATATTCAGCTCCTTCTGGTCAAACAAATACTTCAAACTCTTATGATCACTGAACACCTCAAATCTGGAACCATACAAATAGTGCCTCCAAATCTTCAGCACAAAGACTACTGTAGCCAACTCCAAATCATGCGTTGGATAATTCTTCTCATGAATCCTTAACTGCCTCGACGCATAAGCAATCACCTTCCCATCTTGCATAAGCACGCCACCTAGATTCATCTTCGAAGCATCACAATACACCACGAACGGCTCTCCCGGATTTGGCAACGCCAAAACAGGAGACGTCGTCAATCTCTTCTTCAACTCAAGGAAACTTTCCTCACAACGAGCATCCCACACAAAAGCTTTACCCTTACAAGTCAACTGCGTCAACGGAAGGGCCAACTTAGAAAAACCTTCGATGAACCTTCTGTAGTAACCAGCCAACCCTAAGAAGCTTCTAATCTCCGTAGCCGACTTCGGACTCTCCCAATGCATTACGACATCAACCTTAGACGGATCCACAGCAATACCCCTACCAGAAATGATATGACCCAGAAAACTTACTTCTGACAACCAGAATTCACACTTAGATAACTTTGCATACAACCTCTTCTCTTTCAGGATCTCCAATACTAATCTCAAATGCTCCGCATGCTCTTCCTCCGACTTCGAATAAATCAGGATGTCGTCAATGAACACAACCACGAACCGATCCAAGTAAGTATGGAATATACGATTCATGTATTCCATAAATACACCCGGCGTGTTAGTGACACCAAACGGCATCACCGAATACTCATAATGCCCATACCGCGTCCTGAAAGCAGTCTTCTGCACATCTCCATCCTTCACCTTGATCTGATGATAACCTGGTCTCAAATCAATCTTGCTGAACACTCGAGCACCCACCAACTGGTCCATCAAATCGTCTATCCTTGGCAGTGGATACTTGTTCTTAATGGTCACCTTATTCAGCTGCCTATAATCAACACACAACCTCATGCTTCCATCCTTCTTTTTTACCAGCAACACAGGAGCTTCCCACGGCGATACACTCGGCCTAATAAACTTCTTCTCAAGCAGATCTTTAAGTTACTTCTTCAACTCAGACAATTCCGATGCAGACATCCTGTACGGTGCCATAGACACAGGCCTCATACCGGGTACAAGATCAATGGAAAACTCCACTTCCCTCTCAGGCGGCACATTTGGAATCTCATCGGGGAAGACTTCAGGAAATTCGCGCACCACCTGCAACTCTTCAATGATAGCTTGATTCTCAGCAGACAGCGATGCCATCAGCGAGAATAACTGAACTCCCTCCTTTGCTAACATCCGCAACTGACTAGCAGATAGCAAACCAAACTCTCCCTCTCCAAAGCTCACAGACTTGCGACGACAATCAATGGGAACATGGTTATGCTCCAACCAGTTCATGCCCAAAATTACATCTACTCCATTCAGCGGCAAACAAACAAAATCCACAACAAAGTCTCGGTCGAAGATCGACACGGGTCACATACTAGAGAAGTGGTTACCGACCCCTTAGCTGGAGTGTCGACAACCATCTCTCCATTCATAGCAGACAATACAAGATTCAACCTCTTACAACAATCAGCAGCAATAAAGCAATGAGTAGCACCAGTATCAACAATAGACTTTAAAGGAGTACCATTAATGACGCACGTACCTCTAATGAGTCCATCATCTTCAGTAGGCTCTTCACCTGCTAAAACGAACACTTTTCCACTGGACCTTTCCTTCTTCGGCTTCGGACACTGTATTGATATGCCCTCCTTCACCACAGTTGTAGCAGACCATTACCTTGCTCTCACATTCGGCCACCACATGGCCGTCCTTACCGCACTTGAAACACCTCTTCACGTCGCTTCTGCACATGACACTCTTGTGGCCAGGCTTGCCACACTTAAAACACACAATGCTAGCAGGAGCATCTCCCCCACTAGTCCTCTTGCCAGCATCAGCTCTCTGCTTACCCTTGCCCGCAGGGACCTCATACGGCTTACTACGGCCTTGAAACTTGCTCCTCTTATCATTCACAATCTTGTAGTGAGCATTACTATCCTTCTCAAAAATTCTGCAACTATCAATCAAGTCAGCAAAGACACGGATCTTCTGATATCCGATTGCTTTCTTGATCTCAGACCTCAAACCATTCTCGAACTTGATACACTTGGAAAACTCAGCAGTAGCTCCAGTGTAATGCGGATAGAACTTTGCCAGCTCCACGAACTTAGCGGCATACTCCGATACGGACATACTCCCTCGTTTCAGCTCCAGAAACTCAATCTCCTTCTTCCCTCGGACATCTTTCGGATAATATTTACGGTTAAACTCTCTGCTGAACACTTCCCAGGTAATCTCTTCATTAGCAGTCTCCAACCTCTGCCTCGTCTCTAACCACCAATCATCAGCTTCCTCAGCTAGCATATGCGTACCATAGCGGACCTTCTGTGCTGCAGTACAATCCATCACTCGAAAAATCCTCTCCATTTCTTTCAAATCGGGATCATACTTGCCCTTGAAGGTAGGCGGATTCTCTCTCTGAAAGGTAGCCAAACTCCGAGACCCAGCATTCTCATCAGCATTCTGTTGATTCTCCACAGCCTACGCCATAGCAGCTAGAGCAGCAGCAATTGCAGCATCGTTCCTCCCAGCCATTTCAACTCACTTGCTATAGAACAACCAACAGTTAGATATAATTGACAACACACCATTGTCAATTGACACTACTGTCATACCCCAATTTTGTCCAGCTTAGATCAAAACCCTAATTTTCCACAAAAATAAATAAGTTGAGGAGTGAGAAGCATCATGCATTGCATTTTGAGTCCTAAAAGTCATTCCAAAGTTTCTAAAATCATTTTTAGAGTTGAAATGCACTTTTTGGGTAAATCAGGTTTTTTTGAGCCCAAAAGGGTATTTTGGTCATTTCACAATAAAAATGATAATTTCTCATGAAGGTCATTTTTGAAGTGGAAACGCATTTTTCGGGCAAATTAGGGTTTTAGCGTCAAAAAGGGTATTTTGGTCAATTGTAACGGTTTTTTTTCAAAAAGGCTCAAAAAATATGTATAATTAAAAATATGAAATCTGAAATCAAAAATTAAAAATGAATAATAAAATAATATTGGATGTTTATTGTATTTTTAGAATTAGGGCTAATTCCTTTTAGGTGCTTTTTGCTTTTATCCATTTTTGGCCAAAGTAAGTACCAATTTCACAAGCAAACCATCTCCCTCACTCCACCCTCATGCCCTTCACTTCAGCCCCATCAAGTGCACATCACAAAAAAAAAGCCTTTCATCATGACAAGCACACCTTTGAGTCCAATAACATTCAATACACAACATATTTTTACCTTCCTTCTCTCTACACCACTAAATACACACTAATTTCTTCACCTCCTTCACTCCACCCTCATGCCCTTCACTTCAGCCCCATCAAGTGCACATCACAAAAAAGGCCTTTCATCATGACAAGCACACCTTTGAATCCAATAACATTCAATACACAACATATTTTTACCTTCTTTCTCTCTACACCACTAAATACACACTAATTTCTTTATTTCCCTCTCACAACATTAAACCCATGAGATCTTTGGCCTCCCAAGGATTTGAATAAGAACAACTCACTTCTCTCCTCTCCAAAAGAGACCAAGAAATTCGTAGCCCCCCCTCCTCTTCCTCACTTCCTCTTGTTTTTTCTTTCATCTCAAAGGAACCTTCTCATTTTCTCCTACACCAAAAACCCTAACAAACAACTCACCTCATTTGCATCCCTCTTTCACATACTCCCTCCACTTCTCATTCAAAGTTCAAGCATCATCATCAAGTAGGTACTTCTTTGAAGGATATTGGAGTTTTGTTGATTGGTGACTAGCTTCATCTTCTCATCTCACTTTCTAGCTCAAAGCTAAGGTAATCTTTAAAACTTTGCATCATCTTTGAGTATTTCCTCAAAATATAAAAAGCATTCATCCTATCATCTTCATATTCCCATATTGTTGATTGTCGTTGGTGAGGGGTGTCATAAGCACTTTGACAAGCACTTAGGGAGGCTTGGGTGCTTATGGTGCTTCTCACCCTTTAATAAATGTTGATTTGTGTTGATCTTAATCCTTGCCTTTCATGAAATAAAATGTTGTTTTATGGCATGTTGTATTTCGCATACTCTCATAAAAGTGTGATTTGCTAGTTGTTGTTGTGTTTTCTCACATTTCCTTGCATATTCACTCATGTTTGCATAACTTTCACAAAAATAAGAAACCCATTTCAAGCATGATGACATTCGGCCATGGGCCTAGGTTTAGGGTTCTTGAATGCTTTTGTTTATTTCATGATTTGGGGATGAATAATAGTTGATTTAGGGTATGTATGCTCCTAGGTTTTAACATAAAAATTAGGGTTTGGGTTTGCTTTAATAAACTTGTTTTTGTTGATGATTGGCAAGGTGATTCACACTTGTGCACTTGTGCACTTAATCTTAAGTGTGAGGATTGACCAAAGTGATTCAACATTCTTCGATACTTTGGTTGCTAAATAATTTTCTTGCTTATGCTTGCCTATGATCATGATGGAGGCGACTCTTTTCCTTAAGCTAACAATTTCATTGTCCACTCTCATATAAAAATATCATCAACACTTAGATAGGTCAACTCCATACATTGCATCTTCCACTAGACGTGCATTTAGATTCCCTTGCGTTTTGTAGAAATATTTGAGTATGGTTCTCGCCTAGCATCTTCCACTAGATATGCATTTAGGTTCAATCTTGCCTATTCTTGTATTTTTGCTCAATGCCCAATTCAAGTTCCTTCTTTGCCTATTTATGTGTTGTGGTCTAATATGTGTAGTCTAGACTAATATTTGCTCAAAAATTCAAACGAGATTGTTGTTTGCCTAAGGATTCGATTTGCATTCATTACTTTCTTTTCTAAAGGGCCTAGCATGAAAATGGTGACTAGCGACAATCACCCATAACCTTTGTTAGTTTGATTGTCCTAAGAGCCTAAGTTTCAAAAAGATGTTTTCATATGCATGAGCTACTAGTGATAATCACCCATAACCTTTGTTAGTTTGATTATCATGAATGCTTTCAATTTCCAAAAATATTTTCTTAAGCATCAAAAGTCATAGCAAGTGTTAATGATGACCACCCATAACCTTTGTTAGTTTGGTCATCATGAATGCTTTCATTTTTCAAAAGAGATTTTTACATGCACTTAAAGGGGTTTTAGTAATGATCACCCATAACCTTTGTTAGTTTGATCATTATGAACCCCCTTCACTTTTCAAAATCAAAACAAAAAGACTTTCATTTTCAAGGCTAGAACTACGTCGCTTTGATTCCCATTTGGGGTACGTAGGAGCGAGTCACGTCCTCGTCAAGCACAACAAACCAAAATTAATTCGATTGCGAAAGCCTTTTTTGATCATCTAAAATAAAAACCGATTATCATTAATGATCACTCGCGCCGTTGCCGTTTGGTTGTTAATGATAATTTCATTTTCAAAAGAGTTAGTAGCGCGGCCACTCTAAACCATTGTTGTTTGGTCGTCGCGAACACTCGAACCAAAAGCAAAACCGATTATCGTTAATGATCACTCGCGCCGTTGCCGTTTGGTTGTTAATGATAATTTCATTTTCAAAAGAGTTAGTAGCGCGGCCACTCTAAACCGTTGTTGTTTGGTCATCGCGAATCCTCACTCCTACTGCGAAAACTCATCTAAACAGACTAAAAAACAAAAACCTTTTTAGGACAACCAAGAACTACGTAGCTTTGAATTCTCCATCGCACCAGGAGATACGTAGGAGCGAGAGGCCAACTCTCGTCAAGCGCCCAAAATAAAAATTTTCATTAAGTCTTCTCACTCCCTTTTCAATAAAGAGGCAAAATAAAAGCATTTTCAAATCAACACTTCAAACCACACATTTAATTAAAGGTTCCCTTTCGGTAGAAAGGAGGTACGGGGTGCTAATACCTTCCCCATGCCTAACCGACCCCCGAACCCATATCTCTAGTTTTCGAAAGACCATCCGCCTTGTCTAAAAGACCTTTTTTCAATGTTTTGGTCTTAAAATTAAAATATTGGTGGCGGCTCCATACCTTTTCCACGTTGTACAATGAGAAGTCCGAACCGGATTTTTTGGGGTGCAACAACTACGACTGGAAAACTTGGCCGGACAGACCGAACTTTTGCTTTGATACCACTAATGTAACACCCCTTTTCTACCCGATAATTATTTAATAAAATCATAGTTACAAAAAATTATTTCATACTTCGAAAAGAGATGTCACACATTCATCAATAACTCAAAACGTCACATGCGATATATAATCACTTTGTCAAAAAGGGTCGAAGCCCATAACACCAGTTTAATTAACCATATCGTCAAAAATGCATCACCACGCAGCGGAAATAGAATTAAGATTCAAAACAATAAAGTCATAACGTCCTGAATGGACTCCAAACAAATAAAATGTAACAGTCAAAGTCTAACGTTTATCCCCTCTTGAGTGTTACATATCAAAGCAAGGACACCGACTCGGACTAGCGAAGGTACCTAGGCCTTCACTGGCAATCACCTGCACGTTACCGCATAGGGGTAACATTCAAACAGAAGGGGTGAGATATCTTAAATATCATAGCGTAGAATGATAGGAAATATGCTAGAATATGACAACTATATCTACCACTCTACTACACACATCGAATTATAAGCACACATCAATTATGAACACCACAATCAGTCACCAAATGTCATGATAATGCATGAATGCAACCCTCACCAACGGGCATATGCATGTGGTACCAAATCACCAAAATTTTGCCTGTAAATAGAGGCGTCACCAAAATTGAGAGCTTTCACACCCGGCTCACCAATTCACCAAAAATTGAGCTTTCACACCCGGCTCACTAGTTTTAGAAAAAATTGAGCTTTCCCACCCAGCTCCAAGACCAAATTCCTTCACCAAAATAAATGCGTATGCTGTATGCGACACCATGAATGCACACAGACAATCACCATAAATTAGTCACAATGTGACACACCAAAAATTAATCACCGAATATCACCAAAATTGGGCTTTCACACCTAGCCCAACGACACCGAGACACCAAACCACCCGAAACAACGGAACATCAAAATTTGGAGCCTTCACACCTAGCTCACACAACACTAATACTTGAGCCTTCACACCTAGCTCAAATAGCACCAAGACACCGAGATGACAACAATTTCCCAAAACATTTGAGACGCGATGATTTTTTCCAACACCGGAGACAAACGAAAATTTTCCAAAACAGTTGGGACAACGACAGTTTTTCCAAAGTATTTGAGACATGACAACTTTCTTTTTCAAAACAGCAACATTTAACGACTACACCAACTATTAACAATTTTCCAGAAAAATGGACCACCTTGCCTCAAATTAGAATATTCAGCTAGGCCTCTGAATAAGCTTTCCAAAACATTTTGAAACGTCTAAATCGGACTCCCGAGTCAAAAGATATGTCAAAAACAAAACAGGGGAAAAACTGAGAGACATCCTGAAAATGGCGCCCAGGCACAGGGCGCCTAGCAGGCAACATGTTGGAAACTGGCCAGCAATAGAGACCGGCGCCCTTGGCGCCCAGGCAACACAAAACGCAACATGGCAGGATATGGCGCCCAGGGAGGCGCCCAGCAGGCAACACTGCAGGATTTGGCGCCCTAGGCGCCCAGACAGCAGGGAACACAACATGAACGCAATATGGCACAGGAACACGCCCAGACACGGCGCCCAGGCACTGGGCGCCTAAAATAACAACACACAGAAAACACAACACACACAGGATGTGGCGCCCATGGAGCCCCTGCGCCAAGACAGCGCGCAACACAACTCAGGAACAGGCGCCCATGGCGCCCCTGCGCCAAGACACGGCAACACACACACACTGGCACACGCGGACACACATCAGACACGGCGCCCATGCACTGGGCGCCAGAAACAGCAACAGAACATCAAGGCAACAGGGCCAGACACGGCGCCCAGGCACAGGGCGCCAAAAACAGCACCACAACATTCCAGGGATGGCGCCCAGCACTAGGGCCCCAAAAACAGCATCTAGGACAATGGCGCCCATGGCGCCCTAGGGGTCAATATTTTCGTTATCTCACCAATTTAAATCACTAATCCTTAATCACCAATGCCAATCACCATGAATTGTCAATCATCACACCAAACAACAATTAATCGAACACCTAGCATGCACTTAGTAATAACAACAATGAACACCAATTTTTTTTGAGTCACAACAATCACCAACGATGCCAAATTTCAATTCAACCTAGATATAATTCAACTAACACCAAATCAAACATCAAAATCAATCAAAGGGTATTATAGGACCTGTCCCCACATAACCCCATCATGAAACCCCATTATAAGGAAGAACCCCACCCTTACCTTTTAGTAGGAGAGCACTAATCCTCTTGATCAAGTCACCAACAAAACCTCAGCAACACAGCTCCTCTCTGCTCCCTTAAATTCGCGAACTCCTCCTCCTTCTCTTCTCCCTTGGATGCGCCGAAACCCTTTCTCTCTTTCTCTCCTCTATTCGCAACTTTTCTTTCTTTTTCTCAAAACAATTCGCATAATGAGCCAAACCCTAGCCTAGGCGCTTCACATATGCGCCTAGCTAGTGGGCTCTTGGATCACGGGCTTTCCTCCAGCTTAAGCCTGATCACTAACACCATCCCCTAATATTCGATTATACACCTCTTAGTCAAATGCTAATATAATTACACCAACTAAAATAAATAAATAAATAATTGGATACCTAAAAATTTAATTAAATAATTTAATTAAATATTTGGGCGTTACACAATCCCTCATAGTACCATTTGGCTGAACAAAACTGATGCCAACCTTCAGTAATGCCGCATAGGTTTGGGTGGTTGATGTTGAAATCTACAACACAGGATGTTTGGAGACCATATTCATCATATAGTAGCATCTTCGAGCCAGATTGACGAAATGCTATTCGGCAGGATTTAAGTGGGATATGCTGGAATTCAAAAATAGAATAAAATTAAATAATGTGAAACCTGGATATAGGAAACTTTACCAAATTTTCTATAATGTAGGACTTTAACTTTACCAGGAAACCATATGTAACATCAGTGTGTGTTAGCTCAAACACCAAAGTGTGAAAAAAATTTGGCTTTTTGCATATGTTGGAATAATGGCTAGCAACCAAATCACTTCGAGGGTATTCTACTACTCTATGTGGTTGGTTTAACAAGTAAATCTTGGCAGGGAGTGGGTATGATACCGGTCTGTCTAGGCGGTCTTTTAAAGTAACTAAAAACATGTCTGGAGCAACCAATATCAACTTAGCCCAACCTCCTTGGTGAAGTCCATAAAATCTATGAACATTAGTCCAACCTTGAATGAAATATGCTTTGAAATAACGAACTTCAACCGCTATTTGGAACATGTTACCAGCTGGATCACAGAGCATGACCTTGGGTTGAATTTGACTACAATGGTGGTTGTTGAAGAGACTTGGCAACTTCACTGCTTCCTAGAAATATATAACTGAACAAATCAGTTTGAATCAAATGATTATAAGTACAATTGTGAACGATTAGGGGAACACACTAAAATTTAGTTAATGAGTGGGAAAACAAACCTGATTGGGATTTAGCTCCAAGTAGAATGGTTCATACAGGATTTTTAGATCATAAGCATAATGTTGAATAATGTTCTCAAGGTAGGACTCCATGAGTAGTATGTTGGAAGATTTGGTAGCAGAGGGATAAATACGTAGACAATGCTAGTTTGTATGGGAAAGTGAGCATGAGTGAGCTGTGAGAAGCTATGGAAAAGAGGGGGTTTTTATAATGGGGGAATTCCAAATTGTATGTGGTTTTCGTAATTCAAGAGACAACTGAAGGGCAAAAATCATGCCTTGATTGAGTATTTCAATGTCAACTGAGATATTCTGTACGACCTATGCTAGCTTTATGATTCTTTGCATTTGACCATTTCTTCTACCACCATAAATTCTCAGCGTCGGACTGGTTTGGTAATATGTGCAGTGTACTTGCACAACGCGTGTGTGTAACATTATTTTGTTGACCCTTGTGGCAAAATACAGATGCACTTTTAAACGTCCTTTCTCTTTGGAAGACAAGTACACTTTAATACTAGATAGTTTTTCTTTGTGGCTAAGTACAGTTGCACATTATGTTGGTATTATGAGGTACCTAATTCCTTTGTCTTCGTCTTAGGTGGGTCATGCTTTTTGTATTATAATGGTTGCACTCAAAAAGTCTCATATGTGTTCTTTTTAGAATTTGTTTATTTAGGAAAACTATCTAGTCTTTCGAAACTGCACATACGTATGCATTTGAAATAAAATAGAGTGCAGAAAATATATATCAACTGAATTGTGGTGGTCACAAGTGATACCAAAACATGAGGAAGGTAACCAACTTCAACAAAATTAATTATACATTACAATTCCTAAGATGGAAACTAAATAAAAACAACATAACACAACATCAGCAAGAAACTGAAACAAGGACAGAAAACTAAAACTTGGGTACAAAAGTATAACAGGTTATACAAAATTATATATTATATATATATATATAAAGAAAGATATTTGTAGATATAAGCAATGATATTAATATGACATGCCCATCAAACATGGATGTAGTAAAGAACACTGGAGTTGGAATTCAAAACACCAAGCTTGAGCCATTTTCCTTGTATGAGCCTTTTCGCGTAACAGAACTCTGCCCAACCATCAGTAAGCCAACAATATAAAGGATCAACAACTTCACGAGTCAGATGGCAGAGCCATGGTTTATCAAATTCATCAATTATGGTAATTGGACCATCTTTCTTGGTTAAAGCATCATTACAAAAGGCCTTGACAAGTTTCTGCAATGCGTTGGGGAAATTTAATTTCAAGCAACTGCACAATAGTGATAGTTATAACTAAAAAATATATTTACCATTTAAACGATAACATACCAGTTTTGAGCCAATGACCTCTTCAAAGTCAATTGTTTTGCTGGTTGTAAACACAAATTTTGTTGGCTGAAGAAGTTTACCAACTGGATGTCCTTGTAACATTTCAGTATCCCTGTTCAGACTACCAGACATGAAACTGTGATGGTTGACCGTGTACACAATTTCCTCATTATAGACATTGGTGATTTTAATGTCAAATTTCCCTAAACAAGCATAGGACATTCTAACCCACCCTCCTCCATAGAGACCATAAAAGGGAACCAACTGCGTCCAACCGTCTTTGAAGTAGGTGTGGTTGCCGATTCTAACAACTTTCATGTATACAACATTACCAACCAGATCTGTTACACTTACACTATCCGAAAGTGTGGCACTAAACTTGGAGGAAAAAAGCTGAGGTAGCATTTTAATCTCCTATAAAATATATATGAAAGGAGGTATAAATATTGAGGGATGAGGTTAAAGACAAAACTTTTTCGGTTGAGGTTTTAATCTTTTAACTTACACAAAAATTGTAACAACACATATGATACTTAATAACCATCTTTCAAACCTGGTTGGGGCACACTTCCAAGTGGAAGATGTGTGGCTTGAAGGTTGGCTGTCGTTGTTCCATGTGGCCATCATATTTATTTGCTGGTTGGATCTGTTTCGTAACAACAACATGAATCAGGTTCTAAGGGTGTGGATTAGGATGAAGGTCATCGTAAAAAATCAAACTAAAGAACAAATATATAAATTGGGTTGAGACATATTTCGCATAACCATTTAATTGAATCAAAATATAACTAATACGTCCAAACATACCAACGGTGACTTGAAGTTTGAAAGCAACTGAACAATTTGGGAATACTTCATTTTAAGATCTTCCTTTGTAGTGTTACTCAACGGTGGAGGGTCAAATAGATATGGATGATAGGAAGACCACATTTGGTTTGGTTTTATATTGAAGCTAGATTGGTTTCAAGAAACAGAGACGAATGATGATGGTTGCAGACTATCTGTCAAATCAAACCAAAGATGATTCACGTTGGTACGATATTTATTTGTACTGAAGCAACAAGGATATATATGAGTAATATGAGTATATAAAGAAACGTGAAGCAAAGCAGAGATAATAGGAATATATTGATTATGGGGGGTTGCCATTTAAGGAAAAGCAAAGCCATATCTCCATGTAGATTGTCTGTAGTTTGTTGGGCCCAAGATAGAGGTGACAATGTTAGAGTACATGCGCATTTAAGGAGTATGGTTGAGAGTTAGAAAGCTTGCTTTGATGATGGTCTTTTATGTAAGAAGTGAATAGAGGTAAGGATGGAGAAGGGAGGTACGGTTTGGAGGAAGATGCGAAATAGAACTCAAGGTACGGATGAATGTGAAGAATTCATTTGGTGTGCCCGTGTAAATACAAAGTTTTGTTGAACTCACTGACAGGGTGCCAATTTGTCAACACATAAAGCATTAAAAACCATTTTTTAACATAATGTAAAGGTAATATATGGGTGATGAAGTGTGAAACGGGTTGAGGCAGGAACGTAGGGGAATGCATGTTTTATTATTGGTGCCTATTAACGTAAAATCCTACGTAAAAGGGTGCATGGAAAGCCAATACTCTCGCTTCTTTGTGGGAATGACTTCCTAGGAAGAGATTAATTATTTTTGCCAATTAAATTTCCATACCGTTTTTTTTGTTGGTGATTCATGTCGGTTAACGCAAAACAACAAAACTGTCCGAAATTTTCATTCTGTCCTAACATTTTTCATGAGAGAGAGAAGGGTGATTAGGGAAATAACTCAATTTTTTGGCAAGTAGAAAGAACTGAATGATATTTTTGGACTAATAAGAACTGACCTAGTTTAAAAACTCACGCAAAATGGAAGTAAATAACCCAAGTTAAAATCGGGTCTTGTGGGTCCCATCGGTCTTGATGCCACCTGTCAATACGCTATTGGACAACTGCTTGATTTTCCATTTACCAACTTTACACCCAACAACTCTTCCAACCCCCCCTCCTCTCTTCCTCAATGAAACGCTTTCCCAATTGCAAGAAACGGAGCCTCGGATCCGAACCACCTAGCTTCCGTAACCGAACCTATGTCTTGTTGTTCGTTGAAAATTTTCACACTATTTTTCGATCACTTACTTTATCTCTCCAAGCTCAAACGCGCTCCATTTCTTCACCGCTACAAACCCTAAACGCGTGTCTCCCCAACGCGCTTCGAAGATCAGCTTCGTGCTTCAATGGAGCTTTCTCAATGTCACTGTGAGTTTTTTTCTCCCTATTTTCTCTTTCAAGAAACCCTAGATTCCTCTTTCTATCTTTATAGATATAGAAAACTTAGGAAGAGAAATGAAAATCATAGATGTGAATCTGCGCGTGTGTGAAATTGTGGAAGCTCTTGGAGTTTTGATGAGAGGTTTTGTTGATAAAAAATGCTGTGAGTGGGATAGAATTAAGCACGTGCTTCCGATCTTGTTTTTGCGGTGGGCTCCGGCGCTGTCATTGTTTGAGGCAGAAGAATTGTAATTGAGTGTTTGTGTGTTTTGCGCTTTGGTGACCTGTGCGTGTTTGATTGAGTTTTAGTAAGGCTTTGTTTGGATAGTGGATTTTGAAGGGAGGAGAGTTTCCACTACTTTGTGTTTGTGAAGATATACTGTTTTCCGGAATAATTTGATACGAGTTTTGAAAATTTCTATAGCATATCCAACGGGTATGTCTTACCCTCCTCCTCCCACCCCCTTCAAAAGAAAGAATTTGAAATAACATATTTAGAGGTGGAGTTTTTGAAATCTGTGTTCGTGTGTGTGTCAACCATTGATCACTAAAATATTGGTGCCTTTGATCACTTGGCAATGTGTGGCTGGGACATGGATGGAGAAGACATGTAGAAGCACCCTTAATGGATTGGAGATTGATCGAAAAGGCCTGCAGTGCCTGGGTGGAGGATGGATAATCCAAAAGTAAGTGAGAGAGAGAGAGAAGAGAGAGAGAGAAAGAGACTAAAAAAGACTATAAGTTGAATATTAAAAGGGACGTGTATCAAATGATCTTTCATTAAACATGATTTATGATAGGAAATTATGGCATCGTTCGATTAATGTAGCCGATCCCAATAAGAATTCTTTGGTTGTTGTTATTTTTGTTTTGCCACGTGGTTGGTTTGTTCTTTGTTTTCTAATTTACTAAGAATGACCCAGTCCATACTTCAATGGTATGAAGTTACTGCATGAAACTATCTGGAAAATGCATGACTTCTACTTGTATTGGGTCATTATTTTACCTTAGCTTGAATATAGTCAGGAGACACAGGCAAGTAAAGCTATCTGATTTCATACCTCATTGCACCCTGTAATTGTTAGCATCTTGAGATAAAATGGATAAACTATGTAATTGTAAGCACCCTGACCACACTGATTTATTGTTGTGATTATTGTCTTTTTATATCCTTGGTTAAAGGAAATGTGTACACAGCACGAGGGAAAATTTTGAGACTATGAATGATTAAAATGTTTTGTATACTCGTTGGCATGTTATTGTTAACTGGTTGAGGAATAACTGTCAGTTACCACCAATTTGATGTTTTTGTCAGCAGTCTCTGGGATAGTAGGTTGTGGGAATAGTTAAATACTATTTGGTCTAACTATGAGTGACGTAAAACAGATAATAAGATTAAATTCCTGCTAGAATTACACCCATTTCCAGATGGAGTGGAAGAAACTGCATCTGGGGCATGCAGAAGAGAAATAATTCTGGTGACAGTTCTTTTTCCATGTATGAATGACAATTGTTTTTCCATGGAATAGACAGTTTGACTAATTTGGACTGTTGCAACTTGCAACTTCTTCAAATTTTCTCAAACTTGATGTGCACCACTTTTTAAAGGTTACTTTTGACCAGGCTATTTCTGTTGGCAAAATCATAGGATTATCATAAGATTTTCCTTTCTGAAAAGCTAATTTATCCTGCATTATTGCTGACTTGTGAGACATGTCTTGATTTCACTGTTGTGCAGAATCCTTATTACTCTGTAATTTGCATTTAGGAGATTGTGGGCCAATCCTGTCACCCTTTTCTGTTGTTTGCATAAAAACAAAACAATGGTGTAAAGACATGATCCATTTCATTTATAGTGCCTACGTATGGTCCTGTTATTATTATCTTGCTATATATTTGTCACAAATATTCTAATAGTTAGTATATACCAAATGGGCTTTTACTTGCAGGGATCTTTTAAAAATTTCAAGGTTTAAATGGTAGTTGCTCCGAGGTGTGTTTTTTGCCAGCATCATATTTGGAGAAACTTTACCTGATCTTCCTGCTATGGAGGTTGTCAAAAATATTATCCCTCAGTCAGCTGACCCTTCTTGTAAGTAGTTGCCTGTTGAAAATTTGTTGGCTACATTATCTATGCCTGGAAACGAAGCAGTAGACAGGGTCCATAATTTTTTTGGTCAAGAGAACTTGTCCCAGGGACAGTATCATTCACAAGCGGTTGATGGAAACTGGCCAGAACAAAGCAACAGTTTCTGGGTTGGTAGCCAGAGACCAACTGGTGTGTCTTTTCTTTCCAATGTGAAGAATTTTAACCAACAGCAATCAGGTAGATATTCTATAGCATTTATTATATAATTTTTTCAATTTATCAATGATAATTTTTCACTTGTCTTTGTCTAGTTGTTATACGCATTTCGTTTTAGAATAACTAAAACAGTCATGTGAGGTTTGACTTTGTCATGTGGCTCGTGGTTATCTTTATTAATTACTAATCACACTGGCTTCCCTGGCACAAAGATTCTGAGCAGGGACACATAAACTCTCCACATTTGCGACATGGTTTGAACCTATCACAATCAAATTTTAGGCATGAGTCTGGCAGAGCTCAGCTGCCAAACCAACAAGCAGATGTGAGTGGCTATATGCAGGGACATCAGGTTTTCCACTCTAGGCAGAATGGAGCTAACATTTTGGGAATGGATCCAGAATCTGATTGGCGTAGCCTATCAAGAGGAATGCCGGTGCTAGAGTCACAAGGGAGTGGTCTTGAATACAAGAAAAACTTTGCTAGGAATGATGCTAGTGAATCTCCTGTCAATTTTGATTTTCTTGGAGGTCAACAGCAAGTAAGTGGTCGGCACAATGGAATACTTCAGCCTCTCCCTAGACAGCATTCAGGAATAAATGAAATGCATCTATTACAACAGCAAGCGGCACTTAACCAGATGCAAGAACTTCAGAGGCCACAACAATTTCATCAACTTGAAGCAAAGCAACAAAATTCTATGACCCCCATTTCAAAACAGATGGTTACTAACCATTCTGCATCTCTTATCAATGGCATTCCTGTAAATGAAGCATCTAACTTTACGTGGCACCCTGACGTTATGCCAAATAATGCAAATTGGTTCCAGCGTGGTGCATCTCCTGTTATACATGGGTCCTCTAATGGACTTATGTTATCTCCTGAGCAAGGACAGGCATTGCGCCAAATGGGTTTGGTTCCTAATCAGGGAGACCAGTCTCTTTATGGGGTTCCAATATCTGGTTCAAGAGGCAATCCTAACCTTTATTATCATACTCAAGCAGATAAGCCTGCAGTCCATCAGGTTTCTTTTCCACAGCAATATGCTCACCCTCATGGGGACAAATCTGCACTGCCACACATATTGGCCGGCGGTAATTCATTTCCTACTCATCAGTACGCTTCATTTTCAGATCAAATCAACACAGATGATGGAACTTCGGTTTCAAGACAGGATATTCAAGAAAATAGTATGTTTGGTTCCACCAGTCATGGTATAAATAGCAGACTGAATGTGGAAAACTTACAGCAAGTGAATTCTGAGCAAACAATTGTTCCCATGCAAGATTTTCATGGGAGACAAGAACTAGCAGGATCTTCAGAGATGTCATCACAGGACAATATGCTAGTGCAGGCTCCTCCTTCACAGAATGTTGCTTCCCTAGATCCAACTGAAGAGAAGATTTTGTTTGGCTCAGATGATAGCCTGTGGGATGGATTTGGTAGTAATACTTTTAACATGCTGGATGGTACAGATAGTTCTAGTGGACTTCCATCTCTTCAGAGTGGGAGTTGGAGTGCGCTTATGCAGTCTGCTGTAGCAGAAACTTCTAGTAGTAATGTAGGCATACAGGAGTTGAGTGGTCTAAATTTTCGGAATATGGGACAATCATCTGGAAATGAGCGACCTTCGACTAGTGATGGCAGCAAACAGCACTCAGTTTGGCCTGACAATAACTTGCAATCATCTTCCAATATAGATTCAAGACCTTTTATTCAACCTGATGGTGTTAGTAGGCCCACTACCTCCGAAAACCATTCTGGTGTGGCTGGATTTCATCAGTCAGATCCCGATACTTCACATCAACATGACAGGTTACAGA
Source organism: Astragalus membranaceus (assembly GCA_039519185.1). NCBI lineage: Eukaryota > Viridiplantae > Streptophyta > Magnoliopsida > Fabales > Fabaceae > Astragalus > Astragalus membranaceus. The sequence goes on along the minus strand of CM076848.1, from coordinate 167,208,580 downwards.
CTGATTGTCAGAGGCCAATTCCACAGTATTTAGAAAGAGGAAAATGGTTAGATTGCAGTCCTCAGCAAAAAACAGTTTCCGAAGATAGTCATATATATGGAAATGCTGCTAACTCTTCAGGTTTTGAAAAAAATGAAAAGGCTATATCAGGTCATTGGACGCATCAACATAACATACCATCTTGTAGCAACAGTGGTGATCCATTCAATAAATCCAATGGTTGGGACGTTATGAAATCAGCCCGGTTTGATAGTAATTCTACTTTCAAAGCCCATGAAAATGAGAACTCATTGCAGCCCCACCATGACAAAAGCATGCATGAAGAGACAGGCCAGGTGCCTGCTACATGGGAGCCTGGTTCTGATACTAATTTATCTGTCGGGTTGGAACATGTGAAATCTACAGGCAACATGCAAGTTTGTGAGGAAGACTTTGATATGAATGGCGTTGCTGCATTACCAAATTCGGGTGCTGCATGGTTCAGCCAGCAAAACAGAAAGAAGCTCCCGAACATTGATGTATGGAGAGATGCAGAGTCAGCAGGTAGCCATAGAAGAAATGAAGGTTCAGAGAAATACAAGCATCATATGGAGAACCCTTTAATTTTGGAATCATCAAAGAATGGAAAAATTGAAGGTGATGCAGATGATGTGGAGAACTCTAATAAAAAAGAAAAATCAGCAAATGGTCTTGGATCTAATCCTTCCCATCCTAGAGCTGGTGGTATGAGAGAAAGTTCCAGTTTCGATGGCAATGATTTGCGTAGTCCAAAGTTATCTGTTCAGGTAAATCAAAGACCTTCCATAGCTCGTAAGTTTCAATATCATCCAATGGGAGATCTAGGTGTTGAAGGGGAACCTTATGGAAACAAGTATGTCACAAATTCACAGCATATGAACAATCAACACTTAGAAGGACTTAAAGGACAGGACCAAAGCTATCTTGGACAGTCAAAATATGGACATTGTGACGCGAATTCTAGTGAAATTGAGAAGGTAATTTGCTAGTTGCCCTGTTTTATACTTTTATGTGTGTCAGCTATTAATTGATATCTCCATGTCTTGGAGAATCAGAAGTTGTTTATATCCTTTAAAATTGGACTGAAGTGGCACTTAATTTTCAGGGAGACTCAAAGAGCTTGGATAACAATGTTCCAAAAAGTGCTCTCTTTGCTCATATGCCAAAAACAATGACCTCATTGGATAGAAATGTTGGTAATTATGCCTTACAGAAGACTTCTTCACGCAGGTAATTGAGTTTGCAAATTCGTAGCTCTAGTGCACTTCCTTCTAACTATGGTTGAAATATTTTGCCTTCTGTAGTGATAAGGAACCATCGTGTGTATTTTTTTTTCTTTACGTTTTCATTTCCTAAACTTCTGATTTAACTGGTGCTTGCTCATTTGCACACCCTTTACATGTTTTCTTTCTTTCCTTCATGCACTGGATAGATACTTTTGTATGATTTATGTGATGACTCTAGCTCAACTGTTTGCTCCAGTTTGTTAAAATTGTGGTTAAAACTGTATGAGATTCCAACAAACACAAGCATTTAAACCACCATTTTTCTTTCAGGGTACCTGAAACTGAATCTTCAGATGGATCTACAGTACATCCTCTGTGGAATCAAAATTCTTCATCTCAGGGCTTTGGCTTACAATTGGCACCTCCTACACAGCGGCCTCATGTGATATTTTCTCGTGGCTCTTCGGAGACTACGTCACACGTGTCTGAGACAGGGGATAAGGGCCATTCGTGGTTGGTTACTAGTCAGACTTTTCCGTCTCAAGGGTCATCTCCTGGGGAGATTAGGAATAATATTGCCAGCACCACGGGACAACTTTTTGATAAGGCCTCCCAGTACAATATGCTAGGAAACATTCCACAGGCTTTTACATCCGGCTTTCCTTTCTCGAGAAACCATACTCAAAATCAGAATATGGCTCATCTTGGTGGACAAGTAGCAAATACTCAATCAGCTTCCTTGAATCTGATAGATGAATATTGTGAAGGAGCTCAAACTAGTCGATCTGAAATCGCATCTGCTCAGGACATGTCCAGGCTGAGTCGCACAGATCAAATTCATCTGAGAGATCCAGCAATCCAAGTTTTGGCAGCTCAGGCTGGCAGGCAGCCTTCTGCTACATATAGTGCATCTCTGCATGGAGCCCCTTCGAAAGTGTTGCACAATCTATGGACCAGTGTTTCTACCAGGCAACATTCTAATGCTTCAAAGATTCCATCACAGTCCCAACAAATAAATGATTGTGAAATGACAACCGGCTCAAGGAAGCTAGGTGATGAGGGTCCAGATAAAAACAGTGATGATCTTTCTAGCATTGGTGCTTGTTCTGCTTACTCCAATAGCCCTGTAGGAAATGTGCTTAAAGAAAGCCCTGGGCAGCAGGCATTGTCCGAGACTGTTGTTGCTACTGAAGAGGCTGCAGTTCCATCACACCTGAAGGAACCTTCCGTGAAAAGTGTATCTGGTGCATCTCAACCAAACCTAGCTGCAATCTCCCGAGACATTGAGGCTCTCGGTCAGTCTTCAAGACCAAACAATATTTTGAATCATAGTCTCTCCTTGCTGGATCAAGTTCACTCCACGAGGAATGTAGAGATTGATCCTAGTAATCGGGAAGCCAAGAGATTGAAAGTTTCAGATAATATGGTGGACAAACAGCAGGTAGATTCCAACCATGGACAACAGTTGTCATATGGATTTGATAATGTGGTCAAAGATGTGTCTCGAAATAGTTCTTCCATACCATCATCAGATCCTAGTATGTCATGTTTTTCAACAAAACCACATGATGGTAATGACATAAATGCAACTTCTAAGGATGTGGTTGGATATGGTCAGAAGAATGCTTTTAATTCTTTTGATGGTAATAAAGCAATTTCTGTCGGAAGCGATCATTCTCTTATAAATCCTGAGATGGCACCAACATGGTTTGAGCAATACAGAACTTCTAGAAATGGCAAGATGTCGCCGATGTATGATGTATGGAAGATGACTGCTGCTAAGTTTATGAACCAGCCTTTCATTGTACCCAACCAATCAGATGGCTTGCCTTTTCAAAATTCAATGGAGCATGGTAATAGTCTTAATGATGCTCAAGTTGGTAGTAACGGGCAAAGTCCAATCCCTGCTTCTGTTGCAAGTGATAATGTACGTTCTCGGTTATCGACTCCTACAGTTGAACCCGATTTACTTATTATGCAACCAAAGAAGCGTAAAAGTGACACATCTGAACTCCTGCCATGGCATAAAGAACTGACACACGTTTCTGAACGGCTTCGAGATCTCAGGTGGTTGAAAAAATTAAGTGATTTAATACTCCTATTTTTTGTTGTTGCCATTGTTGGTTGAGAAAGAGGTTGCATGTCTGATATGTTTTTCAATTGTCTTGAAAGAAAAATACCTTGAATTTTAGCTTTGTCAGTGCGACTCCATTTTGATCTTGCTAAATGTTTATCAATATATCAACTATTTTTATCCTAAAATAACATAAATTCCTTATTCTTTGACAGTGTGGCGGAATTAGAATGGACCCGAACTGTAAACAGATTGATTGAGAAGGTTTGTTTATAACTAAAAAGTCAGTCCACACTCACGAATCTACAAATTTTTATAATTAATGAGTATTCTTAACTTCGCATATAATTAATAGGTTGATGGCGATGCTGGGGTAGTTGAAGATCTACCAGCAATGGTGAAGTCAAAAAGAAGACTCGTCCTGACTACGCAGCTTATGCAGCAACTACTAAGCCCTCCTCCTGCAGCAGTTCTCGTAGCGGATGTGAAGTTGCATCACGAAAGTGTGGTCTACACTCTTGCTAGATTAACATTAGGGGAAGCATGCAGTTCAATCTCATGGTCTAGACGCAATACGTCTTTGCCTCCCGGCATAAAAAACCTGTAAGAATTATTATTATTCTTTTGAATGGCTTGTCTAGTGCTTTTGGCACAGACACACAAACACAAGTGCACATCTACACCCACATATTTCAAATAACAATTGACATATTTGATTGATATTCTGTGTAGACTACCTGAGAAGAGTAAATCACCTGAAAATATTGATCATTACATTTTGAGAGTTATGGATATTGTTGATAGAACAAAGAAACTGGAAGATGATATATCAAGGTAATATCAGAGTCTCTCTAGTTTTATACTTTCTATCCATTAATTTTTTTCATCATGGATTTAGAAAGTAGTGTAGGATTGTATGATGATTGTATTTGTATACGCTGTATCCCATTGTAAATGCGGTTGCTTGCTACTGCTACCGGCATTATGCTACATTTCACTTCAATGTTCTTGTTTGTCTTTACAGTTTCCATGATAACTAAAATTTTGTTGTACTCTACTTTAACTTATTTTATGCCATTTTTATCTTTGTTATTTACAGATTGGATAGCAGAGCCTCAATTTTGGACTTGAGAGTGGAGTGTCAGGATTTAGAAAGAATGTCTGTCATCAATCGATTTGCCAGATTCCATACACGGGGACAAAATGATGGGGCCGAGATCTCATCCTCTGATGCAAGTGCTAATTCTCAGAATTTGTTTCCCCTCAAATATATTACCGCAGTTCCACTGCCTAGGTATCTCCCAGACAGGGTACAATGTCTTTCACTTTGATAATTAATTCATTCATTTTTCCATCTTTCTTGATAAGTTGTCTCCCCAATCTCCTGTTTCTGGTCCTAAACATTTATTATTGCGCCGTAGAACCATACAACTGGCAGTGTAGGAGAAGAACGATACTAGGTTGCCTCTTCAACCACGGGGGCTTGTTAGATCTTTGCAATCTTAATATGTATGTATGTGTAGATCTTTTTAATCTAGTTATCTTTTGCTTTTGATTTCAGGTTCCAAGCCTTCTGTATATAGCAAAATTATATATGCAGTCAGTGGTTTAACAATCACATACCATTTGGCTTGGTTTTCTCTGATTAATTTTCATAGGTTTCTTTACTAAATCATTTTGTTTCTCTCAATATCAAATCATTTCTGTATGTTTTCCCCGTGTAGTCCTTGCTATCACGAAACCCTTTTGGCAGGGGATGTTACGAAACAACCATCAAATGTAGGGCCTCTAAAATAGTGGCCATGGTTTGCTTTTGGCACTTAAGTAGCGTTGAAGTCTATTGTGCATCAATTTGTAGTATTATTGAATCCCCAGCCGATACTAGTTTTTGATTCTTCAATGGTCTTGGCTATAAATAGTCAGATGTTGTTGGTGGGTATCAATTAAATCTAGTATTCAACTATTCATAACGGGTTCCAAGTTGTTTTCATTGGGCAATACTAGATATTGTGAATGATTTACTTCTAGGGGAACCATGCTTTAGACCATATTGAGTTGAAGAATATGGTTTTTAATAAATTTTATTTTTATAGATGAATGATAGCTTTGGAACTCATAATGTTTTTGGGTCCTAGTAAAATTCCAATTTGATTCATGAAATTGTAAATCGTGTCAATTTAGTCCTGAACATTATCATAATTTCAAATTGATCCTCAATTTGCAAAACATTTGTTTAGTTAGTCCCTCCGTACGAGTCTGTTAGTTAACAGTTAGAAAAATGTTGATGTTTTTGGTGCATAACCATAACATACGCCACTGCACCTAGATGCCACATTATCACACAAAAGTTGAAGACCAAATTGATACTAGGGTTAAAGTCATTTTCTGGCTCATGATCTCCTTTTTCCAAGCCTGATATCCCACTATAGTTCTAATGTTCAGAAAGGCAAGCGCTTAGTAGGCTGATAGGAACTGGATGCAGCACAAAGGCACTATTCATGAGCATTTCATCTCGTCATCTGATGATATAATAAAGATATCTAAACCAGTGGGGTAACTTCGAAAGCTGAAATGGAAACGACCCTGTGTGGATACAGTTGCCAATAGTATAAGCTGAAATGGAAATGGCACTATTCAGCTGCCATGGGTATACAGTTGTTGCCAATGTTCATAGAGAAGCCACCCAATCATTTCCCTATGTGGTCACAGATTAGACCCCCGCAGCCAGCCACATCAAAATTTGCTTTCATTGCCCCATCAGTATTCAAGCACACTCCACCCTTGTCAGGGTGTTTCCAGCTGATATCAATCATAGAGAAATCTCACTCAGCACCTATCAAGCTTGTTTGCATTCCAACTCTAGTCAGAAGCTAGCCTCAACACCAATCTATCAACCAATTTGATTGAGTGAGGTTAAACTTATTCCAGATAACCTGCAAAGAACACACTCCTCTTATCTGTCTTGACAATAGACATCCAGCACACAGTGACTAGAGTAGAGGGCAACCACGAAGAGCATGGAGAATTGTCTCTGGCTGGTTCTGGCAGTGGTCACAATGGAAATCACTGAGCCTCATTCTGTGCTTTCTTTTGTTAGTGAGCAACTCCCATGAGCAACAATCCAAACAAAGCCTCTGATTCAACTCCTCTTTTGTGTACTTTCATCTCATTTCCTTTCTACAAAGTATTGAATGCTTGTGATCATGCCGTGTGTATATGCCCCGTGAGATTTACCCACTAACCAATTGTGTACTATCGTCTTTTTTTTCCTTTACGTAGAAAAGTTTTCGTGGACTCTCGGCTTAAATAATAATTAAACCAACACAAAATAAATTGCTATATTTAATTGACTTACGAAGGATAATTCAAATGTTTTTTCACCCCATAATGAAGTTTGAGACCCCACAGGGGAAGGAGTAACACTTTATAAATCTGGGATATGAATGAGGTCTGAGAGTCGATTCAAACTTGGTAAACCTGAGATTGGATTGAATGCAGTAGTTGTGAGAAACAAAGGAAATAACTTCTTTTATATTTTGAAAAAAATTAATTAAATCTCTTAAAAGTAATGATAAGGGATTAATTTGTTATGCAGCCCCATTTATATATGTTTAAGGATGTAAAAATTGTACACCTTTTAAAAGTTTTAAAATATCTTTTTATAAAAAAGAAAAATAGGCTGTTTTTTTTTTTACAATCAAATGCTTAACTTAAGCCACTTAAATAAGGTAGCGTAATACAATGACGTTTAAAACTGAAAATCTTGAACTTAGCATAAAACTGAGCATGCATATAAAGAGCATGCATATAAAGAGTAGAATCAGAGGAATCCATTTCAAACTTGACCAGTTCAGTTGTTTAGATTCATCGGTTGTAGAAATGGACTTGACCAGTTCAGTTGTAGCCGAATAAAATCATAAAGTGGACCGAAGAACGACTCAATTAAAAAGGGTATTGCTTTTCCCACACCCCCTCCTACTCGAAACACACCCCATAAGGGTGTGAAAAGACCAAAAGGCCATGCCAAACCTCTTTTTTTTCACGAATTTTCACCTGTTCGAACACGGGCATTCGAACAGGTTCGAATGACATCGTTCGAGTGTGTTAAATTTTGACTTCACACCCTTTTGGGCGTTTTTCACCTGTTCGCATGAGGTCATGCGAACCTGTTCGCATGACCTCGTTCGAACACATTCGAACGACATCGTTCGAGTGTATTAAATTTTGACTTCACACCCTTTTGGGCGTTTTTAAACTGTTCGCATGAGGTCATGCGAACCTGTTCGAACAAGGTCGTTCGAACAGGCATAAAACACGTCATCGCAGCGTCTCACGCGAGGTTATTTTTGGAATAAAATTTGTTAAGGGGTGTGAAAGAGTAGGAGGGGGTGTGGGAAAAGCAAAACCCATTAAAAAAACTGGTCTTTTTTGACAAAAAAAAACTGATCTTAATAGGTAAACAATGTTTTTTATTAAGAAATGCTAGCAACATTCTCTTTTACACACTCTTCAACACTCACTCCAGATTGGTTGAGTGACACCACTTTGAATTTGAGACTCATTAATTTAGTAGGGGATTTTTTTTGTACCCCCATCTTTTCAGCTTATACCCTGACAATAAATTTTAAGACGAAAATACCCCTGGTTAAATTGACTTAAATCAGATCTACATATAAGGTAGGTAGATCCGATTCACAAAAATGAAAGACGAATTTACGTATATCCGAATAGAATTAGTGGGGGGAAATCGGATCTACCTTTAGTGAGGTAGATCCGATTTGTTAAAATATAAAAGCGGGTGTACCTATCAGGTAGGTAAATCCGCTTTGCAATTAACAAAGCGGATATACCTATCAGTGGGGGTATGTCCGCTTTGTTAAAATGCAAATTGGATTTACCTCCCTGATAGGTAAATCCGATTTATACTAAATTCGACGGGTAGGATTTGACTGTCAATGTTGATCAACGGTGTAGATTGCACCGACAATATCAACGGTTGATAATCATTGACGAATTCTATAAGTACCCATTGCCAACCTCATTCTTTTCACTCAAAAATTTCACTCTCACTTGCTTATTTCACTCATCCAAAATGGAGATATGCCTCACTCAACGCTCAGATGACAATATGCTTTGCAGTATACATCATCGGGGTCAAATCCCGATGAGAGAAGATGGTGTCCACTTCTAGAGTCCTCAGCCGGTGTTATGCAGAATCCACCGCGGCATGGGGTTTGAAGGATAAAGTGTGGTCCAAAGTTCAAGTGATTGGTGACGACCGTGACGTCACTAGTATCACTTATCGCAAACCCTATCTTCGAGACGATGGCCGCGTTTCCTTCTAGTCCATGACAATCAAGACTGACGAAGACGTGGCGAACATGTTAAACATCCATGACACGCTTTAGGGGTATAAGCCGTTGGAGCTGTACGTGGAAACTCAACGGAGAGTGAATGAGATTTTACGTCGTGTTCGAGGACCAGAATTTTAGGAAAATGTATCTGTCTATTGTTATTGTAGTTGGTTATGTTTTATCTTTTATCCCATGAATGAAATCGAAATTTTAATGAAACTCCACAAATATAATAAACAAGAAATAATAATAATAATCAAGTCATATAAAAATAGTTCAAACATACAATCCCACAAAACCCCCTAATCAGGCCTCGGTAGCATATCCAGTAACCGCGTGAGGTGAGCGTATGTCTGACTACCCATCCTAATGTCTCCGCTCCGAAGCCCCCTCCGAATCTCCTCCTCCACAATCTCGAGCAAATCTGGCTGTACTAGTGGTGCAGCTGGCTGTACTAATAGTGCAGCTGGCTATACTGGTGGTGGTGGTGGTGATGTAAGTAGTCCAGAGCAACCTGACCCAACTCCTCAGCAGGATAAGTAGTACGCAAAACCTCCTCCACCATAGGCATATAATGTGCAATACGAAAAATGCAGTCTGCATGGCTCGGACGACTAGTAAGAGGGTGACGTGGGATGACCTGCACGTACCCAAACTGTCTGAGGCACCTATCTGGCATGTAGGGATCAATGATGTCTCCCCAGCTGATGTGTCCCCTGTATAATGACACCTGCTCAAGTCTCTATCCCCTCGGTGCTCCTCAAACGGTCGCCAACAGACATCATCCGAGGTCAGTGCATCAATCCTCTGCCTGTATACCCCCAGCTTCACTCCATCTGTCTTATTCTTCTTCCAACGCCCACACAGTGCTCCAACCCGCAATCCACTCCTCCTCTCCACTAGCTGAGGAAAATACCATAAAATACAGCTCTGAAATGCAAAGATAAACAACATGGTTCAGCTAAAAACTGTTTAACAGAAATTTAACCAAACTTAGAAAAATTAAATCTAAAATTATTACCTGTAATAGGGTCCATACCCTCCTAACTGATGCGCCTGGTCAGGCCATCCACCTAGCACATGTTTATCTAGGAGTGACTATGGAGGAGGCGGGGCTGGAGTGTCGAGCTTCTTCTGGTCCACCTTTGTATGTCCGGTCGAGACGAGGGGGGCTAATCCGGAACTTGTGATATACTCCCACAACTAGTGGTTTTGGGAATACCCAAGTAGTCTCTGACCCAACTTGTTACCATGGTTGGTAACCTTCAATTTACGCTCATATGTATGAATTAAAAATAAATAAAAAAATAAGGCTATGTAAATAAATTCAACTAACAAGACTATGTAAATAAATTCAACTTACCGGGTCTCTCAGAATAACGGTACAAACATGAGATGTTAGCCCAGTGAATAGAGGAGACTGCTCCTCATGCTGCTCCTAATGCTGTTGAGGCTGATAGTAGGGCTCCTTCTGGTACTGCTCCTCCCGGTGGTGATGTGGCTGATACTGCTGGTGCTGATACCGCTGCTGCTCAGGCATATACTGGTCCTCAGACATATATTGGTCCTCAGACATAGACTCGTCAAAAGGGTGCCCCTACTGGCCTTCCTCATAGTGATAGTCTAGGGCCTCCTCCACCTCCATCGACTGCTGCTGTCGGCTACGCCGGGTAGACGCATGTCCCGCAATCCTGTTGCGGGTGCGTGTACTGGGAGCAGATGGCGAGGCCTGAGCTGAAGACTCCTCTCGATACCTATTGGACACTGGAAAAAACAAACAAATTGTTAAACAAAAATAAAACACAAATCGGATCTAGCTATTTCCGATGCGAAATCGGATATAGGTAATACGATGGGAAAATCGGATATAGCTAGATCCGACTTACTATTTACGCTGAATTTGAGGAAGATCGGATGTATGTAGATCCGATGGTAAATCCGATGGTAAAACGGATATAGCTCTCTGAATGGTAAATCCGATTTTTTCAGAAAACTTTCTGGTCAAACGGATGCAAGTGAAAAATGGTAAATGTTTTGTAAATTTGTATAAATTTTAAGGGTATTTTCATCTTTTCGCAGGGTCCATGGGGGTATAATTGAAGATGGTGGGGGTACAAAAAAAAACTCATTTAGTAGGACCTTCATAAATATTGATAAATCATAAAGTGAGTGTTGAATGAAGAGGGACAAATAGAGCGTGGCTAACATTTCTTTTTTGGCCATCACTTTTCCCACATCCCCTCCTACTCGCCACACACCCCTTAACTCCGGATATTCCAAAAATACCCTTAAGTAGAGGACGTGTTTACGTGTGATTCGGTTGAGGCCAACCGAATATATTCGGCTAAGGCCAACCGAACGTTATAAAAAATAACAAGAGGGTGTTGTTCAGCTTTGATCGTTCACGGAAGGGGATCCGAAACTGTTCGGTTGATGTCAACCGAACACACTTGATACTGTTCGGTCGACATCAACCAAACACACCTGAATCTCAAGATGAATGTATTTAACCAATCTTCTAACTGATTGACTATCAATAATGAATGTATTTAACCAATCTTCTAACTGATTGACTATCCATGAGACAATCTTGTTCAAATATTCCCTCTTCTGATGAACTTCCATCCCACCTCCATAGCTTATCACATTCACTCTCTTCGCTGTAAGAATCACTTGTACAAGTGTCTCTCCATTGACCACTCTTCTCATGGAAGCAATTCCATAGATCACTTAAACTGAAATATTCAACTGCTTCTCTTTTCCACGGATGCCACAAACGGTTAAGGTTTCCAATCTCTTTCTGTTAAGGGGGGTGTTCGGTGGGGGTGCCCCGAACCCTCTAAAAATTGAATAAAGGGGTGTGTGCCGAAGGTGTATTTTTTGGCACACACCCCCTTTATTCAATTTTTAGAGGGTTTGGGGCACCCCCACCGAACACCCCCCCTAACAGAAAGAGATTAGAAACCTTAACTGTTTGTGGCATTCGTGGGAAAGAGAAGCAGCTGAATATTTCAGTTTAAGTGATCTATGGAATTGCTTCCATGAGAAGAGTGGTCAATGGAGAGACACTTGTACAAGCGATTCTTACGACGAAGAGAGTGAATGTGATAAGCTATGGAGGTGGGATGGAAGTTCATCAGAAGAGGGAATATTTGAACAAGATTGTCTCATGGATAGTCAATCAGTTAGAAGATTGGTTAAATATATTCATTATTGATAGTCAATCAGTTAGAAGATTGGTTAAATACATTCATTTTGAGATTCAGGTGTGTTCGGTTGATGTCAACCGAACAATATCAAGTGTGTTCGGTTGATGTCAACCGAACAGTTTCGGACCCCCTTCCCTGAACGAACGAAGCTGAACAACACCCCGTTGTTATTTTTTATAATGTTCGGTTGGCCTTAGCCGAATATATTCGGTTGGCCTCAACCGAATCACACGTAAACACGTCATCTACTTAAGGGTATTTTTGGAATATCAGGAGTTAAGGGGGTGTGTGGTGAGTAGGAGAGGTCGTGGGAAAAGTGATCGCCTTCTTTTTTTATTTGATTTAGGCATTTTTGCAATTTTTGTTAGAATTTTTTTTTGAAGCAACCCTTTGGTTTTTTTTTTGACAAAACAACCCTTTGGTTTATATGACCCTGAATTGGCATTCCGAAATTCTAACTAATCTAATCCTTACCGGACACATACCACCTTAACTGGCGGTTAAAACTTCAAATATCTCGAGATTAGAAATCTACCAAACTCGGAGAAAACCCTTTGCATCGGAGAGAAAGAGAGAGTTCGGAGATGTCAACACACGGGGGCGATCCACGTCAGCCATCGACCGCGAAACCATACGTTGCTCCGCCAGTTGCTCCGCAAGATCTTCCAATCGATTACTCCGGTTTCATCGCCGTCATATTCGGCGTCGCCGGCGTAATGTTTAGGGTTTGTATTTCTAGATCCTCTTCGCTCTTTCTTTCCGATGGCTCTTATAAACTATCATTGTTTCACCGCATTGACCATTTCTTTTTCGTTTCGTGAAATCAGTACAAGCTGAGTTCCTGGTTGGCTCTCATATTCTGTGCGCAATCCGTTGCTAATATGAGGAATATCGAAACTGATCTCAAACAAGTTATGATGGCTATGATGTAAGTTTCTTCATTCTTAATTTTCCTCTTGCATTATTCTCGATGCATTTTCTATGCAGATCTACGCATTTGATTATGTGATTCGTTATTTTAATTTTAAATCTTAAAAAAGAAAACAAAAAAAAGTTGAAAACGGTCCCTAATTTTGGGAAGTAGTGTATTTTTCAGAAATCTTGTAATGTAAGTTTATGAAATACACACATGATTTGAGTGAATAAGAATTTGTATGGAGAAATAAGGATTTGGAGGCTTACTTCTGTACCCTGATGAATGAAAGTTAAAATCAAGAATAAGGAACTTTCCCTTTTTTCTTCGTTCTTTTTTATTTAGAAAAGGAAGTTGAATTTTTTTACCTGTACAAAGACTTCAATCATAAGTTCCTCGTGTGTCAGGATTAGTATTGAATTGAATTTTTATTCTGCCTATGTTCCTGTCTGAGTTATACTTGAGGATAGGAGCCACAAAAAGAGAAGAAAGAATCCGATGCTCAAGTCAGTAATTGGCTAATTTAAAATGAAGTAGTTGAAATTGGATGTGTAAAGAAGTAATTACTTGATCATACCTGGTGGGGGGGGGGGGGGATATGCCTCTAGTTATGCTAAGCACAGTTTTCGTAGTTACACTTGGATTTGGCCACCTCCTCTTGAGATTAGTGTTATCTTAATAATTGGTACTTGATAGGAGTTAGGCTTTGATATGAATTTGTTCATGATAAGATGTACGATGAAGAATTTATAGAATGTTTGGCTGAGCTAATGGACAACCTTCCTGATATCTGTATTGTACACTTGAATCATGTGCTGGTGCTTTTCAAAGGTCTTGCTGGCTTGTTGCTTGCGCGCGCAAGCGCACACACCCACAGTCACTCTCTTCGGTTATTTAAGAGTAGTTTTGTGAGTTTAAAAGGGGATAGAAGGGAGTGAAGACAAGGAATGGAATGAATAGGACATGTAACTTTTTTTTTTTTAAAGTTAATTGGTGTGCAAAAACATCACTATAGGCAAGAAGATCCCAACTAGGTTGGCACACTAAAAGTAATATTTAGTTTAGGAAACCAAACACGGGGGAGCTAAAACCAAAAACCCATGGAAGAATAGGAAACCAAACATCATCTTAATCTATAGTTAGGAAGAGCCAATCTATTATGATATAAGTCTTCCCTAATAAACTCAGGAACAATGTCCTACCAGTGGAATCCATGGTTAACTATCCCAAAATTAGCTAAGAGGTAAACTCTGGAACAATGTCACTAATAAGCTCTTAAGGACAATGTCACTAATAAACTCTAAGAACAATGTCACTAAGGCTAGGAGCAATAGTCGTACCAGAGGTACCTTGAGAAGGGAAGATGCTTGGACATAGTGGGAACAACCTAGACCCCAAAATGTACTCATGAGTGGCAGTGTAATCCTAAGGCAAGCAAAGGGCGAGGAGCATATTGAAACTATGGAACTGAGATCACTTTAAAAGGGTTGCTACCCATACACAATCGTTGTCAGTGGCTGGAAAGACAAAGACAGGCGGAGGGGGAGGTGGAGAGCAGATATAGAAGATTAAACACAATTTCCAGGCATTGATCAATGGATATAGGTCCAGCGGGTATTCACAGATAGGATTGTCTCGTTAGACTCTAGATACAATGTTAAGAAATAGAAGAAACGAGAGACATGAGATGGAAATCTGTTTCAGAATTATACACCCATGTGTATGTGTATATTATATATACCAGGACTCTCAAGAACATACAGTACAACACAAAATCAGCCCACTATTTCTCCATTTACATTATTTCTTAACTCTAGCTTCTTTTTTTCCTTCCTAATATCTGATGGACTTCACAGGGTCAATGTCCAATATTCTCTTTCACATACTCTTCCTCAATCATTACTTTATTTTGTTTTCATCTTTTGGTTTAAATAAAAGCTTGGACATCATTTTTATCTTCCAAATTTCTTCACTTCAGCTGGCCTTCTCCTTCATACTCCATATAAAGAAGAAAAATTTACGAACTGGTATGCTAGTGCTGGTGTGCAGATCACTGAGGGTAGAAACGAATTTGGTAACACGGGTTCAACTACCATTGCAATTGTGTTTAAGGAGATCCTTGATTTTATGAAAGGTATTAGTGATTTAGGATGAATTTATAATATATCCTGTGCAAGTAAGGTCGTCTATGATGGCGATGTCTAAAGTACAAATTCGTTTTTATGTCATATAGAAACATACTGATTTGCAGTTTACAAGTTATATTACATTGATGAGAAAAAATACCGGAATTTGTTAACTTGTTCCTGCATGAAAAAGTCAATGCAAAATAGCATTTTTGTTCAGTTTTAATGTTTCACTATGAACATAAGATGGAGTATAAAGTAGACATAGTCTATGTTTGAGAATGTTGCATGGAAGCAGTTAAAACCAAAAATTATTGTTAATTTGAGATATTACCAACATATTTGTGTCTATGTAGAAAGGTGATTCTAGTATTTTATTTTTCTTCATTTTTTCACCATTCGGTAAACATGATATCTAATGGTTTGTACCAAATTTCCGAGTAATATAAATTCCACCCTATTTCTTCATTGTCAAAACTGTTGACTTGGTGTTAATCTCAATCCCAGGTTCTCTTTAATGGGACTGATAACAAATTACTTTGGACCTCCTAGACCCGGCGGCAAGCAAAGCTGAGACCTCAAGTCCTTTCAGTAAAAAAGACCTTTCTATAATGGGGTCTTTTGGAGAATCATCCAATAAGTGCGAAAGGAAATTTAGTTTCATTCAGTGTTTCTCTTTTCATTCTTTGGTTTTTTTAGCACCATATTGTATTTATATGTACTTCTGCAGTTAAGACTTCATATGCACGGTAGAACGCAAGTAAAACCTGGGAATTGATTTTAGTAATCCTGAAATCTCCTTTCAATTTTGGGTTTTGAAAAAATATTTTTATTTTTATTAATTATTATAAGATGACATTTTGTTTCTAAAGACTAATGTTTCTTTCACCCTCTGGCTCGCTCTTTCTCCTCTCTATCCTTTCTAATGCATATTCCTAAGGCTTTATAAAAAATGGTTCGTCTCTTTCACCAACAAAAAAAAGAATGGGGTTCATCTCTCCTCTCACTAAAGCCTTAGGAATGAACCATTTGTATTTTATAAAGGGAGGTAATATTTTAGTTTACAAGGCTTTATTTGTTTAAGGTACACATTATTTTGATACCTTTCACTCTTGTTATTCAATTGAGCACTAGAGTGCTTGTAGGTAAGCTCCTACTACTTCCCAGAGAGTGCTTGTATTTTGGTTTAACTGCGAGATCTCTCTGAAGGATCGAATCATTGTCAAACAATGGCATTATATATCTGTGGGAAGAAAATATCTCCTCATTCTTTGATTCTGTAATCGTGGTGATAGTGGTAGGTAGGGTACTTTGTCACTTTGGAGCAGTGTCAGCTCAGAAAAGTAATTAGAGAAGGAATTTTTGGGTAATATTTTTACTGTTTCATTCGATAATTCTTGGCTTTATAAGCCTACAATCAACCTAGCACCACAGATAAATTCCGCAAGGAGTGAATCTTCTTGGAATAAAAGAAATAACAAATTAGATATGGTTCAAAAGAAACGGTAAGCAAGAATGCAAATCTAAAATAGATTCCAAGCTACTACTCATGTGCTGGCAGCAATTAAACTTGGAGAGATATAATTGTTGTTCTGGTGTTTGAATAATTGACAGCAGCTGTAATGACACAGCTTTCTCACATACGTTGAGGAATTCAAGAGTTTGGGACAAAATTTCTTATTGAAATAGGAGCTTGGGTGACCATTTTGAATGAGTACAACACCCATTCCAATACCAGAAGTATTGTTTTCCAGGACAAATTCTTGAGAGAAATCAGGCAATACCAGAACTAGAGCCTCAGTCATTGCTTGTTTGAGTTTGTGGAAAGCAACCAGAGCCTCCCCAGTCCAGTGGAAGGCATCTTTCTTTAGAAGTTTTGTTAGTGGTTGAGCAATAGATGCATAGTTGAGCAATAGAGACATCTTCGTATGTACCCTCACTTTCTTCAAAATTATCAGAGGAGTCAATGAGCCATTTACAGAGATACAAATTTGGGAGTGTGCGTGAATTTTTTTGACCTAAATCAAAAATCAAACACCAGAGTCACTGGTAGTGGTGCCCATCTAGAGAGATACAAATTTGGGGGGTTTTAGTGAAAATTTATGACCTAAATCGAAAATCAACTATACACAAATGGAAAATCAACTAAAGAGTAGTGAGTAGGGCGATTGTAAGAAGTATGGGCATATATGTTTGTGGTTGCAATGACCTGTCCAATGGTGAATGCATGTAGCAAGTCTCTACACTTTTTACAAAATATATGGAAGTTCTTCTTCTTTCTTTTTTCAAAGGCAATAACATCATCCATCAAAGCCATGCATATTCATTTATTTTGGTAGATTGTTGTCATTTATATATTTATATATTAATAATGTTTTACAAATAGTATATAATACCTAAGTTGAGGGATGGTGAATGGTGCATTGTTGGTGACTATAATGCAGTGTCTTGCGCAAATGAAAGAAAGGGCAAAAGCAGGAGTACCTCAGAGGTGGAGATGGATGGTTTCATTAGCTTTATGGTTGACATGGACTTAGTCGATGTTCCGGTGACGGGTAAGAAGTTCTCATGGTTTTGTTCAGACGGTTCTATGAGCAAGCTAGACAGGTTCTTGGTTTCAGAAGGGCTGATATCAGATTGGGGAATCACAGGCCAGTGGATTGGTAACCGGGACATTTCTGATCACTCTCCTATCTGGCTTTTGCGAGCATCGAAAGAATGGGGTCCAAAGCCATTCCGCTTCTTTAATGCTTGGCTGGAGCACGAAGATTTCTTACCTTTTGTTCACCGATGCTGGAATGAGGTTAACATATCGGGTTGTAAGGCATTTGTCCTAAAAGAAAAGATGAAATTGCTTAAGGGGAGCATCAGAGGGTGGAACAAAGAGGTGTTCGGTAAGTTAGACTTGAATATTGATAATTTGGTCCGAGATCTGAATTCTTTAGATGCCATTCTTAGTGAAGGTTGGGATAGCGATGCCGTGGTAAATATGAAGGAAGTCTCCGCCTCGCTTTGGAAAGAAATCCGGGTGAAAGAGTCTTTATTGGCCCAAAAATCAAGAGCAAGATGGATTAAGGAAGGGGACATGAACTCGAAGTACTTCCACAATCTCTTACGTTATAGAAGAAGAAGATGTAATGTGGTGATTATTAGGGAGAACGGGAACCCAGTGGAGGATGTAGATGAAGTGAAGTTGTTCGTCAAGCATCATTTTGAGAACTGTTTTGTGGAGCCAAATCTCAATCGCCCAACCTTGATGGCCTACATTTCAATCAATTATCGCCATCTGAGTCGGATCCCCTAATTCAACCTTTCTCCGAAGAAGAGATAAGGATGGGAGTGTGGGATTGTGATGGAGATAAGAGCCCGGGCCCCGACGGATTCAATCTCAATTACATTAAGCGTTGTTGGAGTTTGTTGAAGGATGAAGTTGTGGGTTTTTTTAATGAATTCTTTGAATACGCCTATCTTCCAAAAGCAATCACAGCTTCTTTTATTCCATTGATCCCCCTAAGAATGACAATCCTCAAGGTTTGAGTGAATTCAGGCCTATTTGTTTGATAGGGAGTTTATACAAAATTTTAGCCAAAGTGTTGGCAAATCGATTGAAAAAGGTGATGCCCAAAATTATTTCCAATCACCAATCTGCTTTCATCGGGGGAAGACAAATTTTAGATGGGGTCGCGATTGTCAATGAAGTAGTGGATTATGCTAAGCGGGGTAAGGAAGAATGTTTGATGTTCAAAGTAGATTTTGAGAAAGCTTACGACTCTATTTCTTGGGGTTTTTTAATCTATATGTTGTAAAGAATGGGTTTTCCTAGTAGATGGATTTCTTGGATAAGATCTTGTGTGTGCACTAGTTCCATGTCAGTTCTTGTAAATGGTAGCCCAACGCAAGACTTCAATGCTTGTAGGGGTTTGCGACAAGGGGATCCTTTGTCACCGTTTTTATTTCTCATTGTCGCTGAAGGTTTGGCATGTTTAATGCGAATGGCGATTGAGACTTGTTTATATCATGACTTCTTCATTAGCCAAGACATCCGTTTTTCTATGTTGCAATTTGCGGATGACACAATGTTGTTGGGCAAGGCCACTTCGGAAAATGTTTGGTGTATAAAGTCGTTTTTGAGAGCCTTCAAGCTTGTGTCCGGCTTGAAAGTAAATTTCCACAAGAGCAAGTTGATTGGTATTAACGTCCCGGATGGGTTTATGGATAGGGCTAGCGTCTTCCTATTTTGTAGAACGGAAGCAATACCGTTCAAGTTCTTGGGAATCCCAATAGGCGCTAATCCAAGGCGTTAAGCTACATGGAGTTCGATTTTAGGGGGTATGCGTAAGAGATTGGCTTCTTGGAAGGGTCGTCTTCTATCCATCGGTGGCCGGGTAACCCTCATCAACTCCGTCTTGAATAGTATTCCTCTTTACATGTTTTCCTTTTACAAAGCTCCGAAAGTGGTTATAAAGAAGATGGTTAAAATTCAGCAGGACTTCCTTTGGGGCATTAAAGAGGGTGATAATGGAATGTATTGGGTAGCTTGGGATAGAGTGTGCAAGCCAAAAAATGAGGGTGGCCTCGGTATTAAAAACCTTGCTCTGTTAACCAAGAGGAAATGGAGGGCATTGACGGATTGTGATGCGAGCTGGAGTGATTTGATTGGCTTGGATGTTAATTTAGAGGAGCAGAGGAGGTTTGCTTGGTGTGCAAAAAGAGGTTTGGGTGATGGACCATCGATCCTTTTTTGGAAGGACCCATGGCTAGGTGTTGTGCAAAAACGTGTGCAAGTATACACAGTCTAACAAGTAATAAAGTGTAAGTAAAGATCGTTCCCACGAGGATTAAGATTTAATTACCAAATCGAAGAAATAGCGTTTTAGTGAGTAAAAACGTAACCAAAATAATTGAGTAAAGGTGTTGTGCAACAAATACGTAAACAAAGCGAGAGTAAAAAGGAAATATTGAACGAGTAAAGATGCGAGAGGTGAGAATAGTCAAGACTAGGATCAACGAACAAAACTTATAGCTGCGATGCTATGATTGATGCTGTGATAGCACTCAGTGCGCAGAATGAAAGTGGATATTCCTATCCTATTAACATAATGTCGTCAAGGTTCCCTTATTCCTAAGCTCCCATTGAGGTTCATTATATAGGTTGAAAAGCATGTTTCCGATCACACTATAGCCCTAACTTCATATTCCTATCCTTCGCTAGGAAAGAATAATATTCCTATTACCCTTCAAACTATATTAACTTGTGAAATCAGTGATTTATTTCCTTCCAGATAATAAAACACACTACCCTAATCAAAGTGATCAATTTTGAAAAGAGTTTATAACAATAAGCATACACAAGTTAATGAGGCATCAAAGATCAATCACATTAAAACACTTAAAAGCACATGTTCGTATCACCACATCTTGACTATAAAAGTAATTAGCTCATAACGAGCGTAGGAATGGATAAACAGTACAAAGTTACCATAGACACGGTAGACAACATCATAAAAACACTTAGGCAATACTAAGGTTGTTGCGATGATGGCAAGCACTAGCCACAGGGTTTGTTCCTGAGTATGGAATAGAGTGTTTGGTGGAGATGGGTGTTTCGTATCTTAGGCTCGGTCTCACTTCTTCTCGAAGTATTGCGTATGAGATTGCTTCCTCCTTTTCCACTAGGGTTGCTGCTTATTTATAGGCACTAGGAGGCACGGCGCGGCCCTTCCTTGGGCCTTTTCCAATGGGTGATTGCCACATGTCAATTTCCAAAAAATTGGCACTTGCGTGCCCAAATTCTAATTATTATCCCTGAATTCAACAATGTCAAATATGAAGGTACTCATCACAATTTATAGCATAATTTATTCTTGGAACAAGATAATTCTCATTTGAACGACTGTAAATAACTCAGACTTCTGTGAGTTATCACACCCCCAAACTTGAACCATTGCTTGTCCTCAAGTAATGACAGCACCAGGGCAGCATTGCTCACAGCATTCACTCACAGTAGCCTGCGATAGCATTTTGAAACTTTTAACCTCACGCTTCTATTTTCTCAAGGTTCTTCCCTCAGACTTAACATTTTCGCACTGCTTATCATGTGAAGTTGCAGCTTTCGTCCCCCTAGCTAGATTGTGTGTGTGCTCTCTTTGTTTTTCTTCCATAAGTTTGAACACTTACTAGGCTTGGCTTTGGGTCCAACTTAGAACTTCTTACACTACTTATTGTTGTCAGTTGCTGCGGGCAGATTCTTGTGCTGATTTACACGGGGGTAGGTATTTTTCTTTTGAAGCCATATATTTTGATTTGGGTTTAGAGTGGTGCACATTATCTCTCTTTTTTTTTGAAGGATAGCTTGGTCAAAGCTTCGACTGAAACTGTAATGGTGTCGCCACAAAACAGCCTCCCTACACAGTGACCAAGTTCACCTTGTTGCATTTTTTTTGCGCAACTTGATTCATTTTCGTGCACCCTCCCCCTGGCCTTGCTACTAGCATTTCTACCCCCAAACTTGTCTTTTATTCTACCCGCAGCTTCTTTCTACTTCTAAGCAGTTTGGGTCCTTGCTAAGTTTTCACCTAACTTCCACCTAAGCAAGCTTTACGCTTATTTCGGTAGACAAAGAGTTAGGTGTATACTAGGGGGCTTGGACTACTTGTTCACATTTCTAAGCTCACAATATCTGGTTATCCTCATCGGGGTTTGCCTTGAGAAAAAGAAAATATAAATATTTTTTTTATATGCTATCACACATGCTACCAGCACTAGCTAGTACTGAGTGCTGTGAGGGGTGCTACCCCAGCACCTATCAACATGTTTATTCCTAGTGCAGCTAGTACAAAACAACAGAACAAGTGAAACATTTCATTCTTTTCATTTATGGGGAATATTGGGGGCACACATATCACAGATAATTATCACAGGCAGCATGAAAACAAGGGGCTATAGATGCACCACCCCCCAACTTAAGCAGAGACAGTGTCCTCACTGTCTACTACCAGGCGGAGGATGGGCAATAGAAGAAACAAAACAAAAGGAAAGGTAATTACTGAGCTGAGGTGGAAACACCGGAGGTGACCACTTCTTTTTCTTCTATTGGCTCGCTCCTTCTTCAGTTTGCTTGTTTCCTCCCTGCTTCTTCGCTTTCTTCGTCCTCTTCATCACTTGCAATCATCATTCTGATTCTGCGAGGGGGTCTGGAAGCACACATTTTTTTCCTCGTCCAGGTGGACTTAGGGGGCAATTGAAATGGCGCAGCAGTAGTATCAGGACCTTTTCTTTTCTTGCATGGGGAAGATGCGGTGGCAGCACTCTTCCCAACACTAGCTGACTGTGCAGGGGCTGCGCTCTTGTCCTGGTCATTCTTGGATTTCCTTTCTCTTTCTGCATCACCACTACCTTCCTCTTTTCCTTCGGAGTTCACCCCTCCCACTGAACTGACTGGGGAGGAGCTACTGGTGCTCCCTCTGGTGCTGGCTTCCTCGTCTTCCTCAGACGCAATTACCACAGTTTCTGTTGGGGGTGCTGCCGTAGCCTTGGCAGCACCAGTTGAACTCTTCCTTTTCCTTTCATCAGATACAATTTCGACTGGCTCCTTTTCTTTTTCTCCTTGTTTCTTGGCAGCAGCAGGGTTGTTTTGTTTGTTGGGCATGGTGGGCGTTGTGTTTGCAGCAGGCTTTGCGTGAGCATGACCACTAGGGCCAGCCTCAGAAAGTACCCAAACAGGGAACACAGGGGCTGGCATATCAGTCTTGCCCTGCTTCATTGTGGACCAATCATTGGCTGCTTTCAGGAACATCCACACTGCCTCCTACTTGAGGATGTGCTGCTGTAACAGCAGCACCACTTCAGATAACCCAGCATGGGTTTCCTCAGCAGGATATTTCTGACTTTCCGTAAACGCTGCCTCCTTCTTCTCTTCTTCCTTCTTTCTTTCATCTTCCTTACTGTCCTCATCGCAAGACAACACCACCTCAGGGTCCAGGGGAAAGTGTTCCTCTTCTTCGTCAAACCTGGGCACATCCTCGGCTAACCTGGGCACATCCTCGGCTTCACAGAGCAATCAGATCAGATTAGGGTAAAATAGTGCACCCACACTTCTTCTGGCGCACGCCAGGATCTCTCTTTCGATCAACTGACCCAAGTTAAACTGCTTTGAACCCAGCATGGCCTTGAGCAGGAACATTCTCTCTTTGTGCCAGTAGAGGTTGTGCTTTGTTGGGAGTACTGTACTCATCACCCACAGCGACAGAGATTTCAAGAATGGCTTCAACATTGTTCTTTTTACCTTGAACGCGCTAAAGTCTTCTTTGACCCACTCTGTGCCGGGAACGCAAAGCACTCTTAGCAGACTAGCCATGTCCCAGTATGATGCGCTGGCCATCATGCTTTCCAGCGTTTCCTCCACCTCTGGCAGACCCAACACGTCATTAATTCTTTCAGCAGCGAAGGAGACCAACCGTCCTCGCACCACGGAGAAGGTGGGCTCGGGTTTTCCCTTGAGCTTTTCAGGGACGCCAGCATAGAACTCCCTAGTGAGTCCAGGGAGTATGTACGGTGGTTGCTTGGTCAGAGCTTCCCATTGTAAATCTCGGAAGATTTCTATTGAGGCTGTGGTTAGGGATTTGGGTGCTATGCCTCTCTCTGGAAGTGGGTTGCGGTTCTGGGTGGAAGTGGTGTAGAGCTCTATGGCGTGTTTGCTCGGTAGCCGGCCGAGGGTGTCTGTAGGCGCTGACTTTTATTTGGGCTTCTGTGATTTGGAGGATGGAGATTTGGTTTTGGGTGCCATGGGGTTTTAGGGTTCAGGATAGGGAGAAACTTCTGTGTATCGGCAGTGAAGGGTGAGGATTTGCGGTTAGCTCTGGGTGATGGTGAAGGTGGTTTCTATTTAATGATGGTGGAGCGGTTTCGGTTGGGGGACGTGGGAGGTGACGGTTTGGTATTCGGCAATGGGGAGTTATGGTGTGGGGAGTGGTGAGCGTGGGGAGAAGAGAAGTTATGCAGTTAATGGGTGTGAGGCGTTATAGGCTAGGCGTGGAGGGGAAATTGAAGCGATGGTTGGCGTGCTGGATAAGACAGCACATCACGACGCTGACGCAAGCTGTCAGTGCCCAACTGCCCTCTGCGCGCGCTTGAGTGCCTCTGGTGCCAGCGCAGCACCTCTTAATGCTTTTAGAATTTCAAACATCCCTTCTTAGCGCTCTACATGAAACGACACCTCGCAGTGCTACCAGCACTGCTACCATGAGTACCCCTCAATGCTGCCAGCACAGGGCGATAGCTAAATCTCCCGCTGCACTTCTCTCAATATCCGTGCTTTCCCTTTATCCCTGAAACTTGGTAAAAAAAACTAAAAATAAAAATTGTTAGCCTCTGGGCTGCCTCCCAATAGCGCTTGGTTTAAGAGTCCTCAGCCTGACTGAAAGGTTTTCATCAATTTGGGTCACTCAGGGGGCCGGATGCCTTTGTGCTGGGCACAGGCTCACCCAAGTACAGCTTCACTCTTTGTCCATTCACCTTAAATTCAGAGCCATTTGTTTCGTTCCTTAGGTCCACAGCCCCATGGGGATGCACCTTCAGAATTGTGAATGGACCAGACCATCTAGATTTGAGTTTTCCGGGAAAAAGTCTCAGTCTAGAGTTGAAGAGCAATGCTTGGTCACCCTCTTTGAGTTCTCTTCTCACAATTTTAGCATCATTCCAAGCTTTAGTTTTATCTTTGTATAGCTTGCCATTCTCATAGGAAAAATGTCTTAATTCCTCAAGCTCACTAAGTTGCAGCATTCTGGTGTTGCCAGCTTGTTTCAAATCAAAATTTAGCTTCTTGGTTGCCCAAAAAGCCTTGTGCTGCAACTCAATGGGCAAGTGGCAAGCCTTACCAAATACTAATCTATAGGGAGACATGCCGATGGGTGTTTTGAAGGCTGTTCGATATGCCCAAAGAGCATCATCCAGGTGGATGGACCAGTCATTCCTTGATGGATTTACCATCTTTTCTAAAATTCGCTTGATCTCCCTATTGGACAGCTCTACCTGCCCACTTGTTTGAGGATGGTAGGCTGTGGCAATCTTATGCGTTACTCCGTACTTTTCGAACAACCCACCCATCAATTTGTTACAGAAGTGGGTGCCCTCATCACTAATGATAGCTCTAGGTGTGCCGAACCTTGTAAAAATATTTTTTTGAACGAATTTCAGCACGACCCGCGCATCATTAGTGGGGAGCGCAACTGCTTCTATCCACTTTGACACATAATCTACGGCCACAAGTATGTATAGATTGCCAAAGGAGGGTGGAAAAGGTCCCATGAAGTCAATACCCCAAACGTCAAAGAGCTCGACTTCTAGGATATTGTTCAAGGGCATTTCATTTTTACTTGATATATTGCCCACCCTTTGACACCTATCACACTTTCTAGCATATTCATGAGAATCTTTAAAAATGGAGGGCCAGAAATAACCTGTTTGTAGAACCTTAACAGCAGTTCTTGCTCCCCCAAAGTGGCATCCACATGGTGAGTCGTGGCAGTGTTTTAAGATGTCTTCAATCTCTGACTCGGCAGCACATCTTCTCAGGATCTGGTCTGCACACTTCTTGTACAGAAAGGGTTCATCCCAAAAGTATTGCTTTGTGGAATGGAAGAACCTCTTCCTTTGCTGTGCTGTGAGATCTTCAGGTATTATGTTACTCACCAAATAGTTCACAACATCAGCGTACCAAGGAGTTTCAGTGCTGGAGCTTGTGTTCTTCACAGTTGCCGAAATGGCCAGCAGCTGCTCATCAGGAAACTGCTCCTTAATTTCTGCTTTGAAAGGAAATGAGTTCATATCTGGTATTCTTGACAAGTGGTCAGCCACCTGATTTTCCACTCCTTTTTTATCCCTGATTTCTAAGTCAAATTCTTGTAACAAGAGCACCCAACGAATCAGCCTTGGCTTTGCATCTTTCTTGGCAATAAGGTACTTTATAACAGAATGGTCAGTGTAAACTATGACCTTCGCTCCTACAAGGTACGACCTGAACTTGTCAAAGGCGAATACCACTGCCAGCAGCTCTTTCTCCGTGGTGGCGTAGTTCAATTGAGCGTCTACCAAAGTCTTGCTGGCATAATGAATGGTATGGAATACCTTATCATTTCTCTGTCCTAGCACTGCCCCAACGGCATAGTCGCTGGCATCACACATAAGTTCAAAGGGTTTGGTCCAGTCTGGTGCTATGATTACTGGTGCTGTCACCAGTGCTGCCTTCAGCTTATTGAATGCTACCAAGCATGTGGATACCTTGTGTTGCAGGTAACCTGATATTGCAGGATATGTTTTGATGATGAAAAAGACAAAGGTAAGATTGACGGTCAAAGTAAATAAAAGTGACTAAACGTCAAAGTCACAATCCAAGACAAGCAAGCCAAGAACTGAAGATTCAAGTTTAAGGGTAGTCCTTAAATATAAGGGTAGTCCTTAGGGTTTGGGTGTGTCTTAGGAAAAAGTGTAAGCTCTTTCAAAGGTCAGCTCGTATCTCAAAGGCTCACACACTCACAAAGTTTTTTAAAGTTGCATGCATATTTACGTAAACATTTCTTATCAACTTTTTAACAAAATCGATTTTTCTCATGCATAAACATATATCAAAATCGATTTTCAGGCAAAATAGAAAAGCTATAAATCGATTTTCAGGTCATGTACTTTCAGTACATAAATCGATTTCTGAGCCAAATATTTTTAAGGGAAGAATCGATTCCCAACCTTTTTTTCACACAAAGTGAGAATCGATTCCCACTTGTCTCAGGCAAGCTGAAAATCGATTCCTACATATTTTAACTTAGTGAAGAATCGATTCCTAGCCTCCCGGAGATCCTAAGAATCGATTACATCCTTTTTACAAACAAATCAGAATCGATTCCTAGATCAGATCAAGCAAATGAATCGATTCCTAGATCCATTCCAATTAGCAAAGAATCGATTCCTACATCATTTTTAACGTAAAAATGAATTCCTCATAGCCTATAAATAGGCAATGCTTCACGTTCATTTTTACACAACCCATTTCACGAATCAGAGAACTTTTGAGAAAAACTCTTTACGCTTTTACTTTTGCTCGTCACGTACCGTTGGTCTGTCTGAGCTGATCTGTTGCTAAGAGTTAGTTGGGGTTGTAATCTTCAAGTTGTAATATCTGCCTACACTAGAGGTATTTCTGCATTTACAATTGTTTATTATTTAATTGTTGTGTTTTGTTCTAGGGAGTGAGGTATCTCTCTAGGGTAGCTGCATGTACTAGGAAGTGGGGTATCTTTCTAGGACAGGTGATTGTAACAGGGGTGGGGTATCTCTTGTTATTGTATTGTTAGATTTGAGGGCTCTCTATAGGTGGGGTATCCTAGGAGGAGAGTGCCTAAGTCTGTAAAGGTTTTCCAAGGCACCTGTAAGCCTTGTTGTTGTTTTAGTGGAAAATCTCACAAGGGTGTGAGGACTGGACGTAGGTCACTAGGAGGTGACCGAACCAGGATAAATCTCTGTGTGCTTTACTGCTTTCCTGCTTTACTATTATACTGCTTTACTGCTTTCCTGCTTTACTGTTTTACCGCTTTACTGCTTTATACTCTAATTCCTTCGCTTCCACTTAACCTGCGCGAAAATTGATCTAAGTCATTGAAAAGGGGAAAAACATTTTCAAAAGATCTGAAAAGTTTTTAAATCTCAATTCACCCCCCCTCTTGAGACTGAAGCCACTTGGTAACAAGTGGTATCAGAGCTAGACTCTTGTATAAAGGGCCTAGCAGCTTCAAGAGAAATGGCTTCAGGTTGGTCTACGCAAGAGGGTGCTTCTCTTACCCGTCCTCCGGGATTCAACGGGAAAGATTACGCATATTGGAAAGAAAGAATGAGAATCTTTATTGAAGGGGTAGACTTAGATGTTTGGGATGCTGTGGAAAAAGGACCCTATGTCCCCACACACTTAGTAGATGGTATTCTTACTATTAAGAGTAGAAATGAATGGTCTGATGATGAGAAAAGAAAAGTGCAACATAATTTACGTGCCAAAAATATTATTACTTCTGCTTTAAGTCCTGATGAATTTTTTCGAGTTTCAAACTGTAAATCTGCCCAAGAAATGTGGGATAATCTCCAAGTTACTCATGAGGGTACAAATGAAGTGAAAAGGGCAAGAACAAATACTCTTATCAGAGAGTACGAACTATTTAGAATGAATACAGGTGAAACAATACCAGAAATGCAGAAAAGGTTCACTCACATTGTGAATCAGTTAAGCTTGTTGGGTAAGTCATTTCCTGCAGAGGATCTAATCAACAAAGTTCTGAGATGTCTGAATAGAGAATGGCAACCCAAGGTTACTGCTATAGCTGAATCAAGAAATTTAGCTACTATGACTCTGGCTACTCTGTTCGGTAAACTTCAAGAGCACGAACTAGAACTCACTCGCCTAGCTGAGTATGAAAATACAGATAAGAAAAAGAAAAGCTTGGCTCTAAAAGCATCTTGTTCTAGTCAATGTGATGATAGTGACAACTCAGATGATGAAATTGATGAAAATGAAGAGAATATGGCTCTTATGGTTCGGAAGTTCAAAAGGTTCATGAAAAGCAACAACTATCCAAAGAAGAACTTCAAATCAAAAAGGTTCTCTAGCAAAGAAAGTACATCCGGTCCTCCTACTTGTTATGAATGCGGGAAACCCGGGCACATGAAAATGGAATGTCCTAATCTACAGAAAAAGGACTCCAAATCTGAAAAGAAGGCATTCAAAAATAACAAAGGAAGAAAAGCCTACATCGCATGGGAAGACAACTGCATGGACTCATCAGATGAATCAGAAGATGAAGAAGCTCAAGTTGCATTAATGGCTGATCATGAAAGCGAGAATGAAAACGAGGTAATTTCTAACCCTGACTCTTTACAAAATGCATATGATGATTTATATGAAGCTTTCACTGAGTTGCATGATGATTCTATGAAATTAGCTAAGGCATTAGATAAATCAAGGAAAACCATTGCTAATCTTCAAGATGAAATTAATGTTTTAACTAAAGAAAAATTAGAACTTAGGAAAAAAAATGATAAACTTGTGTGTGTTAAAGAAAATTATGCATGTGACAAATGTATAGAACATGAAAAGAAGATCAATGAACTTGAATGTACAATAGACAAAATGCCTAAATTGCATCTTAGGATTCAGAGAAATAATTTTGTGAAAAGCGATATGCATCATAGACCTAAGTTTTCCACTAAACCTCATATTAGATGTTACTATTGTGATAAACCTGGACATACA